>PVKE010000237.1:0-174301 GCA_004027555.1 Craseonycteris thonglongyai | reverse complement strand
GAGCTAGAAAAAAAAATCCAAAATATCTCATGGTTTAAGAAAGTTTACAGGGGAAGCCGGGATGGCTCAGTGGGTTAAGCACTCACTTCGCAGCGCCGGGGACCAAGGATCGAGTCACGGCCCCGGCCCATGCGGACCCATGTGCTGAACTGGGGAGTTCCCCCAGTTCAGTTCTCTCTCTGTCTCTGTATCTCTCTCTCTCTCTCTGTCAAAAACAATAAAAATAAATAAATAAATAAGAAAGTTTACGGATTTGTGTTGGGCTGCAGGTTGGACAAGCTTGGTCAAGACAAAGCAATTAGGGAAAAATTTCAAAAGAAATGAGGCATCCAAAATTAGAAATAAGTAAACATATGTGTTCTGATGACATGATCGTACATACAAATCCACAAAAATTCTATTTGGGCTCATAAACAAATTCAGCACATTTGCAGGATACAAAACCAACAGGCAGAAACCCATTGCATTTCTATATGTTCACAAAGAACAATCTAAAAGGACATTAAGAAAACATTTCCATTCACAGCACCAAAAAGAACAAATACTTAGGAAAACATCTAGTCAAGTGGGTGAGAGACTGGTACACTGGAATACTGCTGAGAGAAAGAAAGAGCCAGATAACAGAAAGGCACACCATGCATGTGGGCAAGACGACTTGTTAGGATGTCCCATTCTCCTCAAAGCAATCTACAGACTCAATGCCATGCTTTGCAAAATCCCCATGACCTTTTTTTGCAGAAAGAGAAAATCCTCCTAAAATTGATATGGAATTTCAGGGACTTCCAAATAGCCAAAACAATCAAAAAAAGGAAAACAAAGTTGTTAGAGGACTCACACTTCTGATTTCAAAACATACTATGAAGCTGCAGTAATCAAAGCAGAGACAGAAGGACCAATGAAATCGAGAGCCCAGGAAAAAACCTTATCTATACAGCAAACTACAAGCATGCCAAGACCATTCAAGGGAGGAAGACAGTCTCTTCAACAAGGAATGCTGGGGAAACTGGACATCCACCCGCAAAAGAATGAAGTGGGATGCTTGCCTTATGCCACATACACCAATGAGCTCAGAATGGATTGAAGGACCTAAGAGCTGAAACGACCAAACTTTTAGAAGAAAACACAGGGGGGAAACTTCATGACCTTGGAACTTGGCAATGGTTTCTTGGATATGACACCAAAAAAGCACGGGTAAAACAAGGAGACAGCAGAGAAGCTGGATTCCTCAAAATTAAAAACGTCTGTGTATCAAAGCACATTATCAGCTGAGTGGACAGGCAACCCACAGAATGAGGGGAAAAAGTGTGCAAATCAGATACGTGATTAGGAGTTAATATCCAGAATATATAGAACTGCTGTCACTCAACCCAAAAAAAAAAATCTGATTGAAAAGTAAGCGGATTTAAATCGGCATTTCTCCAAAGATATGCAAATGACCATAAATACATACAAGTGACACGAAAAGATGCTCAGCATCCCTATAGCCATTAGAGAAACGCAAGCCAAACCACAAGAGGCATTTCATCCTCATTGTGATGACTAGTATCAATAAAAGAGAAAATATGTGTTGTCAGGATGGAGGTTCCTCAAAACATGAGAAAGAGAGCCACCATGTGACCCAGCAATCCCACTTGTGGGTATCTACCTAAAAGAACGGAAAACAGAGCTTCAAACAGATGCTTACGAGTGCACACCCACATTCACAACAGCATTGTTCACAAGACCCCAAAGGTGAAACAACTCAAAGGTGTGCCAAATACACGGAAAAACAAAATGTGCCATAAAGTGTGTGTGTGTGTGCACACAACAATTATTCAGCCTTAAAAAACCTTGAGTACTGAGCCACACTACAACATGGATGAACCCTGAAAACACCACACTAAGAAAGGCAGACACGAAAGGACAGACACTGCATGATCCCACTTAGGTGAGGAACCGAGTCCAGTCAACCTCACGCAGACAGAACTGCTGGGGCCACGAGCTGAAGGAGGGGGATGGGAAGTTAGTGTTTAAGGGGGACTGAGTTTCAGTTTGAGGAGAAGAACAGAGTTCTGGAAACGGGTGGTCGTGATGGTGGAGATGATGATGGTAATGGTGATGGTGACGGTGGCGATGATGGTGGTGGTGATGGTGATAATGGTGGTGATAGTGATGATGGTGGTGGTGGTGAGGATGGTGGTGGTGATGGTGGTGATAGTGGTGATAGTGGTGGTGATGGTGATGGTGGTGAGGATGGTGATGGTGATGATGGTAATGGTGGTGACGGTGGTGATGGTGATGGTGGTAGTGATGGTGGTGATGGTGATGGTGGTAATTATGGTGGTAATGGTGACTCTACAATGTGAATGTACTTAAACTGCTGAACTGTACACTTAGAATGTGCACACCTATTTCCTGCATGTCACCCTCTCTTCCCACAGAGTCACTGTGGTCCTCCATACTTCATCATTTTAAAATGCTCTGAAAACGAATCCCATGTTATGAAAAAGATGACCAATTGCCAAATGTTATTGCCCCATGTTCTGTAAGAGTGGAAAACACAGAATAACATCCTACCACAGGGCTTCCAGGTGGGCTTGGACCCAAGTGTGGGGGGTGATGGGTGAAGGGAGCAGACGGCACCTGAAGCTTCCTGGGCCTGATCCTCTGCCCCCTCCCTCTCTCCAGCTGTGGGCCCACCCAGGTCCTCAGGGTCCCCCACACCCTCCCAGTCTCTGTGGTGAGGTGTGAAGGTCTCAGTTACACACCTGCTCAGCCCCTCCCAGGAGGGCCTCCCAGCCCCAGAGATCAGAGTCCACCGGATTAATTTCCGTCCTCGAATCTCCCAGTCAACACACCAAACCGCAGGTGGACACGGGGGTGGGGGTGGGGTGGCCCCTTGCTCCTGACCGTCCAGAGTGATCGTGACAAAAACAGGGGCCGGGACAGAGGGCAGGTCTGTGGGGCCACCAGCCACACGCGGCTCCAGCGGCTGGCGAGGCGTGGGGACTGGCTCTCATTTCTGCTCAGCTTAGTTCACTGTCACCAGTGTTTGCAGTTACTCCTGTCCCAGCCCAGGTCCCCACCCAGGTCCCCAGGGTGGCAGGTGGGGCCTCCCGGAGGGGACAGCATGTGGAAACCATCAGCTGCAGCAGCAGATGGGAGCCGGCCAGCCCTCCCCCACTACCTGGGGACAAGAGGAAGCAGCCCGTGGACCCCAGATAACATCTCAGAAGTGACAGGGCGCTTGCTGAAGCTCATTCCAGCAACCATTAAAGATGTGCAGACCCCAACCCTCCGGGAGGACGGGGGTGGGCTTAGCACTTTCAGGAGGAGAAGCCACTCGGTCTACAAACCAAGCTAACGTTTTCCGTCCCGATTTCCTTCCCATCGGCTTCGACTTCTCTGCTTCTCTCACAGATGGAACTTTAAACAACAAAGGCCAGAACCCCCCACGGGGTGCTGACCACGCCGACCCGGGTCCCCGTTCTGGAAAAGCTTTCTGGAAATTCCTGACCTGCCCCGGCCGTCCCTCGGCCGCCCCGGGGACGTGATTTTCAGCACATCACAGCCCAGACGCGGTTCACAGCAGCGGCCCACAGGCCAGCCCGCCCCGGTTCCCGGCGCAAAACCGGACCAAAGCCCCCGGGGAGGCGGCGGCCACAGCGCCTGGGCCTCCTGCTCCTGGCAGGGTTGGGTTCTTACTTCCAAACGCGCTGCTCCCTGGAGTCCCAGCGACTCCGGCCGGCGCTGCCTCCGTACGCCGCACGGAGACCAAAGAACACAAAGGGTCCCCGGCAGCCACGCTTTCGGAACCGGCCCGGCCCACCCGCCAAAGCCAAGCCCCCGGTGGCTTTGCTCGGCGGTGATACCCACATGGTGGTCACCACAGGGTCCCCCGAGACGGAAGTCTCTAAATGACAACTTTACCAGGAACAGCTTTTAAGGACAACACCCCCGCCCCCCCAAACCCCAGCTGGGGGGCGCAGCAGGGTGAACCCAAAGCTTGGATGCCGAGCCCACGGGGTGACCACAGAATGGGGGGTGGGGGCCCACAGGTCCCCCTCTGGCTTCGCGGGGGCCGGTTCAGAAGGGGGTTAGGGACCTTGGGCGGGGGTCACACTTGGCAGCCCACTTTCTCCCCCCACCCCCCAACTACCGCTTGGAGTTACTTAATTAGCTCTCTCCCGGGGCACTGAGCCGGGGACCCCCCCTGGGCTACATCCGGCAGCCGCAGAGGAGGGAGGCCCGGCCGCTCACACCCAGGGCCATTCCAATGATAATGAGGACGCTCCATATCCTGGCCCCACCCCCGGGGGGGACGCATTTGAAAGGAGGGCCGCTCCCCCCTGCTGAGGCATCGGACGGCTGCTCCCCAGCTACGGCCTCAGGGGGAAAGATTCCAAGATTCCAGAAGGAAGGGCCGCCGCGGGCTTACGCTTCTCCGAGGCCGAACGTTCCCGGGGATAAGTAACCGTCACCGACCGTGTGACGTGCAAAGACCGTTTACAGATGCACTGGGATCGCAGGATGGGGAGTGTCCGCGACCCACCCAGGGGTCTTACTTCACACCGTGCCACGGACGTGCCCACAGACCATAGCCGGGCCCGGTGAACTCGCACACGAACCCCCAGCGTCCTCCCTGCAGGACCCTCCACGGGGGTCTACTGCTGTCGAGAGCGTGACCGGGCCCCCTGGTCCTCACCCACCGATTCCCGGCACGACGGGCGCTTCACCGATGTCACCCGCGGTCGGCGGGGCCTAGCGTCTCAGCACGGCGTTCTCTCGGCCGTGGCTGTGAGGCACAGACACCCCCTCGCTGGACGGCCCCGACCCTGCTGCTCCGCGACCATAATAGGAAAAACGTGTTGCTGCCTCACAACAGACACGGCCTCTCCTTTCTCCGCCGAGTCTTCTGGGCCCACATGTGTGCGTTCACTTCCCAACGGATGGCTCTCGTTATCTGTGTCGACGTGGCTCCCGGGATCGGGGCCAGACGTGCATGGCCCTGTCACACGGGCGGGGTGGGCGGCTCCCCAAGGTCCAGGCTGCATCTCCAGCCAGATACGCGCGTCCTGGGGGAGCAGGGCCCTGTATCCCTTATTTTTTTAAAAAGAGGCAGCCTGAGAACGTACAAGTCAGAGGTTGTGCTAAAGGTTTCGTGGACAAAACACACTCGGATGGCCGGGCTCCTCTCCACACAGCCTTGTGCCCCAACCTCCCGCCATCGGACCCGCGGGTCGTGTTCCGATTCGGGCCGTGTCCTTGGACCGTGCGCCTAACCCAGCGCGGGAGCAGGAAGCCACCAGGGCAGCGGCTGCTTTGTAGCCAAGAGAACATCCCCTCCGCGCACGCGGCTCGGCCCTTCGCGACGGCGACACAGGCCGGCTTTGTTCCTCCGGGTCCCGGACACCCGGCGGCCCGCGCCCCCCACCGCCCGGGCCCCGGCGAGGCCGCCACCGCGCGCCGCGCAAACGCACGTCGGGTCCCCGCGCCCGGGCCCCACACGTGCCCGACGCCCCCGGCGCGCCCCCGGGGGAAGGGGCTGCCCGGGGGCCCTCGAGTCCGGGCGCCGGTCCCTGGGGGGCGCGCAGGAGGCGACACCGACCCCCGCGAGGACGCGCCTTCGGGACGCGCGGCGGCGGCGAACCTCGGCCCCCAGGCGGCGCGCAGGCCCCGCCGCTCCGAACACCCGGGGCCCCCCGGACACGGCGGGGGAGACGCCACTTCGGGCGGCCGCGCTCCCCGGGGCCCCAGCGCTGCCCCTCCGGCCGCGCGCGCGCCTGGCCCTGACCCCCGGGGCGCGGCCCGGTCCCCCCCACACCCCCCCGGGGACCCTGGGATCCGCGGCGCCGACACCTCCCGGCGGTGGGGGAGGGGCAGGGCCGACAAAAGCGAGGCCGGGGCGGCCGGGGGCGCAGACGGGGGCGCCCGGGGACCCGCGGGGAAGGCGGCCGGCGCGTCCCCCGACCCCCGGGCGCCGCCCCTGGAAGCCGCTCCCCGTGGAGAGCGGGGCGCGCGGGTCCTACCTGCGGTCCGGAGCGCGCAGAGCAGGAGCGCGGCGGCCGCGCAGACGGCCCGGGCGGGCAGCCAGGGCAGCGCCGGGCCCCAGGCCATGCCGCGCGCGGGCCGCGGGGGCTCGGGCGGCGCCCCCAACAGCCCCTGTGGGTCCCGGGCCCCTCGGGCCGCAGCGCGTGCGGATGCGGGCGCCTCCTCTCCCGGCCGGGACGCGCCGATCGGCCGCCGTGAGGCTCCCGGGGGCGCGGGGCGCAGCTCGTCCGTCCGGCCGGCGGGGCGCTCGCGCGCGCGAGGGGCGGACCGCGGGCGGCGGGAGGCAGGTCCCCGGCGCGACCGCCCTGCTGGGCAGAGCGAGGCCGGCGCCCTCTGCCGGGGGGACGCGCCGCCCGTGCGCCCGCCCTCGGGCCTGCGCGTCGGGGGCGCCCGGTGGCCAAGGCGGCGCCTCGCGTTTGGGGGGCGCGCGCGCCGCCCTCGGGGGGCGGGACTCCCCGGGCGGGCGCTGCGCCCCGAAGCCGCCGCAGCCTGTGGGGGGCGGCGGGGGGACCGTTACGCACCGACTGAGCAACTTTCCCCGTTAGAGGCGGGACCCCCGCGCGCGCGCGCAGAAGCGATTGGCTTCGCTGGCAAAGGGCGCTGGGAACGCGGTTGAAGCGGCGCGTTTTCTGAGTCGTTCTCGGTGTCGCGCCGACAACGTGCAGCGAAGGGTCTGGACGGGGCAGCGCGGGGCCCTCCCCGGCCCCGGCCCCGGCCCCGGCCCCGCGCTGAGGAATGTTCTTTGTGTTCACTCCATCCTGGCTGCAAGGCTTTGGAAACGCTCCCGCTCGTCCCGGCTGTTTGTTTTGTGAGGTTTTCTGGTAACTTATTACCCAGCAGTGTGTTTGGCTTTTTTTTTTCCTGCCCCTTTCTGTGCTTTTGCTCAAACCATCGTTTCCTGCCCACTGGGGTGACGTGGGGACCGCCCCGCCCGTGGGTGCCGGACGCTTGGGGCCCCGCGTTTGGGCCCCCGGCCCCTCGGCCGCCTCCCTCACACGTGTCAGGAAACACAAGCCCGGCTGCTGAGGTCTGGGGACGGCACGGCTGGGCCGGCCCCGCCGTTACCCCAGTTAAAACTAACCAGGCCCCTCACCGTCTCTGCGCATCTGGGGGGCCGCGGCGGGGGGGGGGCAGGCAGCCCCCCTGTGCAGGGGAGGGACAGGGACCGTCCCCGCCAGGGGCAGCCGCGGCTCCGAAGGGGAACGGGAGGTGGTCCCGGCCCTGCGACCGGGACCCTCTGCCCGCACGGCCCCGGGGTGGGCACAGGCCGTGCTGTCGTTTGGGGGCTGCCCGTTCCTCTTCGGCTCTGGATGCGGCCACAGGGAACCTGGCCCGAGGCGTTGGGCCTGGAAGCAACCTGTTAGGATCTAGTGAGACCCGGCCCGGGGCGGCCGGGGAGGCTCGGCGAAGCCCGCGGGGGGCCCCTGGCTCCGGGACTCTGGGGAAGTGATGTCATGGTCCAGCCCCCCTCATCTGTGTGCAATTTTCACAGGACTGCCCCCCCCCCCCCCCGCACTGGGCTGAGCAGGGAGCTGAAACCACGCCGGAGATTTTTGCTGACGGCTTCTCGGGTGGGGTCAGAAATGTGGGCTCTCTCGTGGGAGCCTCTTCAAAGTGAGGGATTCAGCTTTTCTCTTTGGCCAGAGGGTCCCCACCTCTAACTCCCTCCATCCTTCCCGGCCCACAGGGAACTCGGGGGGCAAACACAGAGCACCCGTCCTGAGGAACATGAGGGATGGGTCAGAATAGGGGTCCCTGCCTGAGCACTGAGCCCGCCCCCGGGGCTCCTGACTCCTCTCCACGTGCGTCAGCCAGCGCTCACTCCATAACAAATCGCCCAGGACCCGGCGGTGGACATGGTCACACCTTTCTCGTGTCACGCGGTCGCTCCTTTGGGTCAGGGGTTCTGGGCAGCTTGCTCACGGGCCTGGCCAGCGAGCGTTGGGCGAGCAGCCTCACCCAGGGCGGCGAACGCAGGGCCCGGTGGACGCTGCAGCATCTCGTCCTTGAGTCCTGAGCCTCACGCGGCCGCGTGGGCCGGGTGGCCTGTGGGCTCCACAGTCCCGCGCTTCCCCATGGGAGGGAGTGAATCACACGGGTGCGCACACCCGGCAGCCGCACCCCACTCCGTCCTTGGGCCCCTGTGGCTCAGGGGGGCAGGACGGGCGTGGGGCGCCCGCAGGAGCCAGACACCTGCGGGAGTTGCGGCATCTGCGGGAGTGTGCGGCCCAGCACAGACTCCTACGCTTTGTTATAACGGGTTTTTTTGAGATTTTTATCTTTAGCTCGTCAGCGATCGTTAGTGTGAGTGTATGTTACGTGCGGCCCAAGACCTTCTTCTTCTTCTTCCCCGTCTGGCCCCAGTGGAGTGAGATGCCACCAGCGTGTTTCCCAGTCCTCGTCCCCAGCGTGGGGACGGCCACCTCATGTGGCCTTTCGCTGCCAAGCTGGGGCCCCGACACTGCACAGATGCGCTCAGCGTTCCGCGTGAGGGCGTGTGGGAACTCCCCCTCGTATCGGCCCACATGTTCCAGCCCCGTGCCTGTCGGGATGCGTTTCAGCATCAGCTGCCATCTCCTTAACAAGTGAGGGGGACGGGATTCGCACGAGAGCGGAGCTTAAACCCTTTCCTGTAAACAGAACCAATGCCGCCGAGTCTCGTCATGGGACCCAGAACCGTCCTCAGAACCGATGGCTTGCTTCCATTACACACGCTCTGCGTTGCCACATAGACCCATGTTCACAGCCCAGTGGTGCAAGAACGGCTTCACCGTGAAGTCAGGGTGAATAACGCACCTACGTACGTGCAGCACCCAGAACGGGCCGCGTGAGCAGTTGTTACTCGTGACAGAACATGTGGAGGCTGCGTGTCCCGCTCCGTGTTCTCTTGTTCTGTTTCGTGGGGGTGTTTAGCGGGTAGTTTATGAGAAACGTTTCGGACAATCTAGGTGCTAAGACCATGTGACTTGGAATGGGGCTGGGGGCTGTAATGTACGTAGGAAAATGGAAAACGACAGTAGAATAAGGAAGAAATAGAATCATGGACGAAAGAAGGGTGACACAGTGTTGGAGGCTCTCGTGTTGTCTGGGAAGCGGTGTAATGTCACTTGTGAGTGAGTTGTCATGAATAAAGTGTGTCCCAAAATTCACGCAAGAAGTAAGTTTGATAGAAAACACAGGTTTATCATTAAAAAATGTACATTTTCATTGCTCAACAATGAAAACGCATTGTTCTTTCGTGGAGTGCTCCATTTTTAATAACCCTGAATGGTCAGCTGTCATGCTGTCTTTTTTTGTTGTTGGCAACACTTTACCGCACAAATGACGCAAAATTCAAACCTTACGTGAATTTTGGGACACGCTTTATAAGCCCTAAAGCAACCACTGGAATGACAAAGCCGAGCTGTAGCTTGTCAGTCAGGGAAAGCAATGAAACAGAATCATACAAATATTTAATTCAAAAGACGCCAGAAAAAGAAAAAAAGAACAAAGGGCAGGTGGAAAAAATAGATAACAAAGAGCCAAATGATTGACTTTAATAGAATCAAATTAATAATCCCGTGAAGTGAGCACGGCTAAAGCGCATCATTAAAAACCAGATCACGGGACTGAATAGAAAAGCAAGACCCAACTAGGAGGTGTGATCGAAACACATGATGAGTGTTTAAATTAGGAAAACATTTATTACAGTAAAAGACATGTCGGCATGAATCCCTCCCAGAACGCTCCCTCTTGCTTCGCACACACTTAGCCCGCGGTTCTGGCGGCTTTCTGAAGCGGTTCCGGAAGTTGTTCCTCGTGAGCGTCTTTAGAGATTTATTTATTGTTTTTGACGGAGAGAAACAGAGACAGAGAGAGACAGAGAGAGAGAGAAGGGGGAGGGCCCAGAGCAGTCTCCATAGTTGTACATCATTGGTTTTTCCACATAGTTTTATTCCACAGGTGGGAGTGGGACTGCACAGGGCAGGAACTGGGCCAGGGTCTCACCCCGGTGAGAACTGAACTGGGGGCACTCCCCTGTTCAGCATATGGGTACTCACAGGCCGGGTCTGGGATTCGATCCTCGGTCCCCAGGGCTGCAAAGTGAGCGCTTAACCCACTGAGCCACCCCGGCTTTCCCTCGTGAGTGTCTTTAGTTGCACCATCGTGGCTGCCTCTGTGTCCTGAATCGATTCAAAACGTTTACCTTTCATGGTCGCTTTGACTTTGGGGAAGAACCGGAAGTCGCACGGTGCCAGGTCCGGGGGATACGGTGGGTGAGGACACGCCGGCATGCTTTTATATGACAGAAACGGCCATACCGGAAGCGACGTGTGACCCGAATCCTCTCTGGTGCAGCCCAAGGTCAGCTGCTGCCTGTGCCCAGCCCGGGGCCCCTGGTCAGAGCTACGAAGGGACCTGCCAGGCTTGGAAGGGGCTGTGAGCCGAGCCCAGCTGCCTCTAGTGCTGGGCTTGGGGCTGCTTAGCAAGAGGCACAGGGCACCCCGAGGCCAGGCGCTGCTTGTTCGGGGTTTGTGAACCTCTGAATGGGTCTTAGTGCGTCCGCCACGTGAGCCAAGGCCGGCCGTTTGCTCGGAAAGGCCGCTGGAAGCCGCTGGGGTAGGGTCTCGGCCTCAGCGGGGAGGGGCTCACGGTGTGATCCAGGTTGAGAGACTCTAACGCGGTGCGTGCAGGCTGGGTGCTGAGAGGCTCCCGCACACAAGGACAGCCTCTGCCATGTCCTCCCTCCAGCCCTCGCCCTGAAGCGAGACCACTCAGCCCCTCCCCCCGTAGGCGCCTGGTGCCTTTTGAGCTGCTGCTTCGGGTGCTGGCGCTCAGAGCGGATGAGTCCGTGCACAGGCCCTTTAAGAGCGGTGACGACCTGTAACTGCAGCTGCCCTTGTCTCCTGTGGCCACCATCTCTGCGGGGGTTTCACAGCCAGACGTTATTAGGGGGCCTCCCTCCCGGGCACGGAGACCCTGGGCTGGGGAGGCTGGTGCAGCTCGGACCCCCGGTTCCAAGGGTTTTCATGGCAGAAGGTGGCCGAGAACCTTCTCGTGCGTTTGCTTTGCGGACCATCTTGAAGTTAGAACCCAGAAGGGCCGTTAGCAGCATGAGGATCCTCTAGGTCCTTCCTGCGCTCAGCACGCCCGCTTTGGGGGGTGTGTGGACGTGGGAAGAAGGGTCAAGTGGTTAAAGACTGAACTTCTGGTTCGACACTTCTCAGGAAAGAAAATAAGAAAAGGCTTGTTTATGTTTTTATTGTCTTATCTGGAGCACATCTGGAAAACATCGTGGTCACTAATTTGCTCCATTTGTATTGTTTTCCCATGAAATTAAGAAAAAAGGAACGGAAATCCCAAACAACAATGTTTTGTTTTGTTTTTTTGTTTTTTCGGGGTCAAACCTCCGTCCTTATGACAGACACGTTTGGTTCTATAACAGCGATGGCTACGCGCTCGCAGCATTTGTCGGGCGGATGCCGGGGACAGCGCATTGTCACAGGCTGTGGGATGTAATGATCGCTACTGTCCATGAAGCGTGCACCGTGCACCCCTCCCGTCGGACAACACGATACTTCAGAATGTGACCCCCACCTGCCCGAGGAGAACATAGGGTCCCGCGGGGAAGGGCACGTTAGGGGACTTGGCAGAGTTTGTGTGGTTCTGCCCATTAAGGGACCACGAGGGTCCGAAGGATCCTGGGGTGTCTGGGCTGGTCTTGGAAGACTGACGAGGCTTCAGATAGGAAGTTCAGGCGCCCAGGATGGATCCCACAGGTTGGCCTCAGCTGAGAGCACAGCTCACCCAGAGGCCGGTGGTGGGGACATGTGTCCAGCAGGCATGGGGACAGTGTGCTGCTCCCGGCAGGGAGGCGCGGGGCCCACGGCCCAGACGCTTGCTGGGCGCAGGAGGTGGGACCATGTCGGGAGGAGGCGGCGTGAGAACATCCACATGGGGGTGTCCTTGCCAACAACGCTGTCGACTCCTATCTCATCAAACCGTTAGGCTTCCCTCCGGGGACAGGAGCTATGGGGATGGGGTGACAAGCAAGGCAGCTGGAGGAGACGATCACACAGGATCCTGAACGGAAGAGGCTTCAGGACCACCCGCCCAGCCCACAGAACCTCCATCTCTCCCCTCCTGCTCCCCTGTCTTCGGCGTGATGGGCCGGGTCATGTGGCCGCCTCCTGCCCGTGGGCGCCCCACGGCCATCAGTGGAACAAGCAGAGGGACAGGAGGCTCCCGGGGACGTTTGCTGACATGTCCGTGGCCACTGCCGTGTCCCATGGTGCACTGAGCTGCCAGGGAGTATGGGAAACCAGGGTTCAGCCTCTCTGACCTCGGGGGTAGCCATTGGAGGAGGGGTCGTGGATTGGGTGCTACTCCCAGGCACTGTCTGCAGACTCTAAATGCGTCGTGTGAGCAGCTCCCTTTGGGGAGTCGCCACAGCCACACGGAAGGAACACAAGTTGAAGGAGGAAGATCGACCTGAGTGACTACTGAGGGCCTGAATGAGCATTTACTCCTCCCGGGAACGATTCACGAGCCGCCAGCTGCACACCGGCCACACGGGCCGGACACAGGCAGACGCGCTGAGAAAGGCACGTTCCGCGTCCCTGGAAACAGCCCTTGTGCGCCAACAGTTACAACGTAACGCGTGGAAGACCCTCCAAGAGCAACACTAACGGGGAAGTGACGCACCCGCCTGGGGCGCAGAGGGGCTGCACACAGACCACGTGGCTCGAGAGCAGCTCCACCCCCAGAGTAGCCCGCGCGGCCCACGTGACCCCACGTGTGGGGTCTGCACATGTGGAGCATTTCCCAGCAGAACCCACGGACCCGACTCCTCGCGGCCACCGTGTGCCCAGGGGGGCAGGGCGCGGGTTCCACGCTCTGTGCGGCCAATAGGGGGACAGGACGCGGTGCCCTCAGAGCTTGTGCCCCGGCGGGCAACCGTCTGTGAGTCCTGGACGCAGGCAGGGGGCGCTCGGAGCCCCTCGCTGGCGTGTGCAGGACGGGCTGCAACTGGTTCTATTTCCACTCTGTGTCCCCGACTGGGAATGTAAATTGAACTCAGGCGCTTTCTTCTGCCTCTTTGTGGAAATGTGTTCTGAATTAAAGCCCACGGACCAGCCGGAGCCGGTCCGAGTGCTGCCTGTGTGCCCCGGAGGAGACGGAGAGACAGAGACAGAGAGAGAGACAGAGAGAGACAGAGAGACAGACAGGGGAGAGAGAGAGAGACGGAGAGAGAGGAAGAGGGAAGGAGGGAGGGGATGTGGATTTATGAGCCCCAGATGGTGGGGGCCGCTGTGTGCGCAGGGGTCAGTGGTTCAGGCTCCATCTGGAGCCGTCTCAGCCAGTAGAAGGGGGAGTCGGGACGGGGCCCAGGCAGGGGGTGCACACGGCCCCTGCCCCCCACCCCCCGCGGCCCGAGCCTGTGATGGGGACACAAAGCCATGGGACCGACTGCCCGCCCGGTCCCTGGTTCCCACCCACGTCACCGTGGCCACTGTGGAGCCCGGGCTGGTGGTCGCTGGGGAGCCCACAGCGTCTTGTCTTGCGGGCTGGGTCCTGAAGCGGTGCTGTTATTAATCCAGCACTTTTATCCTGTTGTTTTTTTTTTTTTAAGATTTATTTTATTGCTTTTGACAGAGACGGAGAGAAGGGGGAGGGCCCAGAGCCATCTCCATAGTTGCACGTCATCCGTTTTCCACATGGTTTCGTTCCACACAGGTGGGCGGGGGCCGTGCAGGGCGGGAACCAGGCTGGGGCCTCCCGCATGGGAAGCTCACCCCAGTTCAGCACGTGGGTCCCCACGGGCCGGGGTTGGGATTTGATCCTCGGTCCCTGGGGCTGCAAAGTGAGCGCTTAACCCACTGAGCCCTCCCGGCTCCCCCCTTTTCGTCTTTTTAAAGCTTTTTTGTTTTTTAAATGGTGGTAAAAGGCACATAACGTCCAAGTTGCCACTTTGGCCGTTTTTAAAGATTTATTTTATTGATTTTTGACAGACAGAAACAGAGACAGAAAGAGACAGAGAGAAGGGGGAGGGCCCAGAGCAGTCTCCATAGTTGCACATCATTGGTTTTTCCACATAGTTTCATTCCACAGGTGGGTGCAGGGCTTCACAGGACAGGAACTGGGCTGGGGTCTCACCCCGGTGAGAACTGAACTGGGGACACACCCCAGCTCAGCATGTGGGTCCACATGGGCCAGGACCGGGATTCGATCCTCACTCCCCGGGGCCTCAAAGCGAGCGCTTAACCCGCTGAGCCATCCCAGCTTTCCCACATATATTTTTATTTAGGTATTTATTTATTTATTTTTGACAGAGAGAGAGAGAGAGACAGAGAGAGAGAGAGAGACAGAGACAGAGACAGAGAGAGACAGAGACAGAGACAGAGAGAGAACTGAACTGGGGGAGCTCCCAGCTCAGCATATGGTTCCGCACGGGCCAGGGCCGGGACTCGATCCCCGGTTTTGGCCGTTTTTAGACACATGGTTCTGGGGCTTGAAGTCCCTTCGCTGCTTCCTCGCCCCCCGCAACCCTAGTTCATGGACTTCGCAGGACTTGCACACCCAGGAGTCAGTGGGTCCCTCTTTCGCCAGCATTCTGACTTCAGCCCCTAAACCAGGCCTCTCTTCCCCTTTCGCTTCAGCTGGGGCCGGGGGGCTTCTCTGAGGGGTGTCTGGGGGGAGCTGGGGGTGCCGGGCTCATGCACGACCTTGGGAGCTAACAGGCTCCTCAGCCGCCTCAGGGACTGTGGCCTTGCATGTCGGCCGTGATGGGATGGGGCCGGGGGGGAGGGGGGCGTCTTCAGGAAAAACCCTCAGAAAGTGGAGGGGGGGCCCCTCTGCCCCCCGATCAGCTTGCACCCGAGCGAAATGGCGATTTGGATCTCGGACGCTCTCACGTGTCCATTGGCTCAGGACCCGGGAGAAAGGGAAGCATGACTTAGGGACGCGCCGCAGCCGCTCGCCTTAACTCAGCTTCGCTGGGCGAGTGAGGGCCCCGTTCCTGCCCATGGGCACCTGCCATGCTGCTCGAGACTCCGCCCGAACCCTGAGCCCTGTCCCCCACCTCTCTCTCTCTCCCACCTTCTCTCAAGCAATGAATTTTTAAAAATTAAAAAAATAAAATAAGGCGAAGACATCCTGCTTCCCCTCACCCAGGTGCCTCTCATATTAGCAGCTTCCCAACCCCAGGGACTCATCCCGGGACGTGGGCAGCGATAGGAGAGGCTCCAAAACAAAGCAGGGGCTTCACTTAACTGTTGTCCTTTGTCCCAGCCCCCTGCCTCCCTTTCCATGTGGCTCCTCATTCCCGGGACATCCGGCAGTCACTTGAGGGGCGCGGGTCAGGAACTTCCACATGCTGCCTCGTGTCCGGGTTTGTTGGGTGTTGGCTAATGATGATATAGACTGAGGTGACGTGTTTCCGGCAAGAAGGGATGAAGCAGCACAGATTTATATCATAGTCACACAATAGTCGTGGGGATACAGTGTAGTCAATACGATGGAAGAAGAAGGGATTAAGAAGCACAAATTCACACAGTAGTTACACAATAGTCATGGGATACGATACAGTTAACAATATGGAAAGAGAAAGGATTAGAAGGACGAACTTGTATCACAGTTACACAATAGTCATGAGGATCTCGGGGTCTCCACTGTGTGGTGTCTTTTGTTTCTTTTAAGATTTATTTTTATTGTTTTTGACAGAGAGAGAGAGAGATACAGAGACAGAGAGAAGGGGGAGGGCCCAGAGCAGTCTCCATAGTTGCATATCATTGGTTTTTCCACATAGTTTCATTCCACAGGTGGGTGCGGGGCTGCACAGGGCAGGAACTGGGCCGGGGTCTCACCCCGGTGAGAACTGAACTGGGGGCACTCCCCAGACCAGCATATGGGTCCACACGGGCTGGGGCCGGGACTCGATCCCTGGACCTTGTGCTTACAAGGCAGGCACTCAACCTGCTGAACTATCCTGCCCTTCCCTTTCCTAAACTTTTAAAGTTTTTATACAGTAAACATGTATGAAAGCCACTGCTCCTGGAGAAACATGAACGGTGATACTCTAAAAGCTTATGTGAACAGGGTGTGAAACAACAGCATCAGGAATGTAAAAGTCGGGGAAGCCGGGATGGCTCAGCGGGTTGAGCGCTTGCTTTGCAGTCCCAAGGACCAAGAATCGAGTCCCAGCCCCAACCCGTGAGGACTCACATGCTGAACTGGGGTGAGCTTCCCATGTGGGAGGCCCCCAGCCCGGTTCCCACCCTGCACAGCTCCCGCCCACCTGTGTGGAACGAAACCATGTGGAAAATGGATGACGTCCAACTATGGAGACTGCTCTGGGCCCTCCCCCTTCTCTCTGTGTCTCTCAGTCTCTGTCAAAAAAACATAAAATATGGGAAAGCCAGGATGGCTCAGCGGGTTAAGCGCTCGCTTTGAAGCCCCAAGGACTGAGGATCAAATCCTGACTCCGGCCCAGGCGCACCCACATGCTGAACTGGGGTGTGCTTCCCGAATGCGGTGAGGCCCCCAGTTCAGTTAAAAAAACAAACAAAAAAGAAAAACAAACAAAAAAACCCATAAAATAAATCTTAAAAGAAGAAAACATAAGAGAGTATCTCTAAGTGCTTAGAGCCCACGCTAATTCCCCGCAGCGTCTCGCGATGCAGGGTCCGTCCGTGGTAGCAGCTTCCTGGAGCCTGGATGTCAACACACACAACCTAATTCAACATAATCAAGGCCACATGCTGTTGCCAAAAGAGAGGTTTGCCCCAGTCACTGCCGTGACCTGGACGGATCGTATTTCAAAAGTGTCAAATCAAAGCTGTCCCGCCAAAGCCCGATTTCTTAATGAATTCCTTATGTCCTTCATCTCTTGAATACAAGAAGTGGGGTCACCGCTGGGGAGTAAGATCTGGATTTGCAAAGACAAAGCCTGCAGCGCGATCCTGTGCAGAACACCCCAACCGCCCCTTGCCGATGGGGCCCCTGGCTTCGTGGGGATGCTGGCCTGTGAGGGGCTGCCTATGACGTGATCACAGAGACAATGGAGTGGAAGGAAATCTTGCTGGAATCTCAACACTTACGTCTGTAAAGGATCCTGACCTTCTGTCATGTTGATCAGATGCTGTGAAGAGCAAACGTGTGAAAATGGGCTCATTTCTGCAGGTTCAACACCGGCCTCTCCTGAGAAAGCTTCCCCGCCAAGGATTTCAAGTCCTGACTTGCAACTCCAAGCGTCTCGGTGCCGGGTGGCAGGCTCTTCTCTGAAAAACAGAGAACACTGATCCTCGAGATGAACACACATAGACAGACAGAAGCGTGGACGGATGGACAGACGGGTGGGTGGACGGACGGCCCCGCCCCACAGACAGGAGTGTGTGGTCACATGGTCACAGGCCCTGCCCTACAGGTAGGAACGTGTGATCATGGGCCCGACCCTGCAGATGGCAGGAGCGTGTCACGTCCCTTGCCCTGAAGAGGGGTACATGGGGTCACAGGCCCCGCCCCACAGACGGGAGCGTGCGGTCACGGCCCCGCCCCATGGTCACAGGCCCTGCCCTGCAGATGGGAGCGTGTGGTCATGGCCCCGCCCCCTGCGGGCTGCTGCAGGAACAGGTCCAGCACTGCTCAGCACACATGGCCTCTCCCGGGCCCTCCCAGCCCCCAACATCCGGTTCTGACAGAAGCTCCTCACCTGTGTTTTCTCCTCAGCATTTTGCCTCGGTTTTTTTTTTAGATTTTTATTTTTATTGTTTTTGACAGAGACAGAGAGAAGGGGCAGGGCCCCGAGCAGTCTCCATAGTTGACAGCATTAGTTTTCCATATAGTTTCACTCCACAGGTGGGCGCGGAGCTGCGCAGGGCAGGAACTGGGCCGGGAGCCTCCCGCATAGACCCATGCAAGAACTGAACTGGGGGCACAGCCCAGCTCAGCATGTGTCCACACTGGCCGGGGCCGGGATTCGATCCTCAGTCCCTGGGGCTGCAAAGCAAGCGCTTAACCTGCTGCGCCCTCCCGGCTTCCCCCATCTTGCTTCATTTTAATACAACCCTAATGTTTTCAGCAGACAGTTTTGGTGTTGTATATTATGGGATTGTGGTTATTCTGATTGCAGTAAAAATAGTAGTCTTGGTTAGCTTGGTTTCAAATGGTGTGTTTTGAGCTCTGTGATTTTAGTAAAAACACTAGTTCTGGTTATCTTGGTTTCAAACGGTGTGTTTTGAGCTCTATGATTTTAGTAAAAACACTAGTTCTGGTTATCTTGGTTTCAAATGGTGTGTTTTTTTTTTAAATCTTTTTTTTTTTTTTTTATCTTTTCACATTTATAGAGAGAAACCATCTTTTTGTCTTCAGTGCATATTTATTTCTATTTTACTTTTTGACAGATAGAGAGACAGAGACAGTTAGAGAACCGAACTGTGGGAACTCCCCAGTTCAGCACGTTGGTCCTGCCTGGGCCGGAGCCAGGATTCGATCCTCGGTCCTCATGGCCTCAAAGCGAGCGCTCAACCCGCTGAGCCGTCCCGGCTTTCCCCCAAATGGTGTGTTTTGAGCTCTGTGATTTTAGTAAAAACACTAGTTCTGGTTATCTTGGTTTCAAATGGTGCTTTTGAGCTCTGTGATTTTAGTAAAAACACTAGTTTTGGTTATATTGGTTTCAAATGGTGCGTTTTGAGCTCTGTGATTTTAGTAAAAACACTAGTTTTGGTTATCTTGGTTTCAAATGGTGCGTTTTGAGCTCTATTTTAGTAAAAACACTAGGTTTGGTTATCTTGGTTTCAAATGGTGCTGTCCGAGCTCTGTGATTTTAGTAAAAACACTAGTCTTGGTTATCTTGGTTTCAAATGGTGCGTTTTGAGTTCTATTTTAGTAAAAACACTAGTTTTGGTTATCTTGGTTTCAAATGGTGCGTTTTGAGCTCTGATATTAGTAAAAACACTAGTTTTGGTTATCTTGGTTTCAAATGGTGCGTTTTGAGCTCTGATATTAGTAAAAACACTAGTTTTGGTTATATTGGTTTCAAATGGTGCGTTTTGAGCCCTATGATTTTAGTAAAAACGCTAGTTTTGGTTCTTGGTTTCAAATGGTGCGTTCGGAGGACTGAAGTCCACGTGTTCCCACCCCCTTCCGCAGGGACTTGCAAGCACTAACATGTGGATGTTGCGATTTTGGCTCAGGACGAAGCGTAGAGGCGGCTGAGGGGCCATGCTGACCGCTCACGACCCAGTAGCTCCGGCCCTGCGCCCTTCCCGGGGCCCTGGGATCACCAGCCGGGACCTAGACAGCTGCAGACACCGGGGCCGGAGGCTCCGAGTCAGTGCTTCCTAGATCCCCAGCGCCCACAGAGACCACCGTCCTGCCGCCCACGTTACGTGCACAAATGACTCGTGATCAAGAACGTGGATTTATTTCATGAAAAACCGACAAAACCGCTCATCCCGCCCCGGCGCGGTGACCTGCCTAGCACCAGGCACCTATGGAGGAGCCGTCCCAGATGGAGCGAAACCAAACACCAGAAAGCGGGGCCCTGAGGAGGTGGCGCGCACAGACCACAAAGACGACGTTTCAAAAATAACTTTATTCCTTTACCTTCAATAAGAAATTACGATGGAATATTTATGCAATGCTTGTGACACAAACACTTATGCCACTCAACGTGGTTTACTAAAGAAAAACCAGCTAAAATACAGCTTAAAGTTTATTTTTAGTGCTTTACATTGTTTCCAGGAGCGTGGAGTTAATAAGCTGGAGGAGAAAGTCCTCTCCCGCAGCTCAGAGCCTGTCACTTCCCGTCCCCGAGAGCCGCTGCACGGAGCGGACCCGGCACGTCCCGGGATCATGGAACCGCCTCCCGTAGCACGTGCGTCCGGGACGCTCGTCCTCGCTCAGTGCGCTCACACCTCTCGGGACGCGATCGCGTTCCACGGGGCGGGGACGAAGCGCAGACGCTCCAGCGCAGCCACCGCCGGGCGGTGACGAGCGAGCCCGCGGACACGCCTGCGTGGCGTGCACGCCCCCGGCAGCGTCGGGCATGTGCGCGGCGTCTCCGCGCCGGGGTGGTTCACTGACAAGGACGGCGTGGAAGTGCACGGAGCAATGACGGCACCGCGGTCCCGGGAGGCCCCGTGCGGCGCTTACGTACCAGCCGCCGCCACGTCTCAGCCGCGCGTGCCGGGTTGACGGGCGTGCTCCCGCGCAGCGTCCCCACGCAAGCCACGCCCCTCGCGCGCGTGCCCGGCCGGGCGACTAAGGCAGCACGGCCTGTGCCACCTGCTTGATGGTGGCGGCCGCTGCCTCCAGCTCCTTCTCCGTCTGCTCCACCGTGACCACGACTCTGATGCTGTGGCAGAAGGGACACGGGCCGCCGGGTCAGCCGGCCAGGGCTGCTTGTCCACGGCCCCGCTCAGACCCTGGGCTGCCCCGACCCCCGAGCGCGCCGCGGGCGTCCGGAGACTCGGGCCGGGCGGGCACCCACCTGGGGGGCGGGAGGCACTTCTCTTCCTTCTCCAGGTAGCGCGCCTGCGTCAGCGCGATGCCCCGGTCCATGCACTGTGGGGAGTGGGGCCGGTGGGCGGCGGGCCAGCAGGACCCGCACCCACAGCACCGGCCCCGCGACGCCAGCCGCGTGCGCGCCACGCAGCTGCTGGGAACCTGCCACGGACCGGGGCCACCACCCGGGGGAAGGGGGCCGCCACGGGACCGGGGCCCTCATGACACCCCCACCCCGGTGCACAGGACACTCGTAAAAGTGACAGGAGCTGCAGGGGCTCAGGGAGGGCAGCCCCGGGCAGACCCCGGCCTCACCTGCCGCACCACCTCCTGAAGCAGTGCCATGTCCCGCGCTCTGGAGCCCGAGCTGTGTCGCAGCTGCAGGTGGAAAGCGGGAGAGAGCGCCTCCCCCACCACCTGCAGCCCTGAGATGCTGCGGAGGGAAGCGCACGCGGACAGTCACACCCCACGTCCTTCCAGGCCAGGCCCCCCCGTGCACGCGACCCTACACCACCTATAGCACTGCATGTCACAGAGCCTGTGATCTTTACGGGGTCGTCCCGCACTGGGATGCCCGGCCAGCACAGGACTCAGCAACGGGCCCGACCAGAGGCGCCGTCTGTATAAAGAGGAGCCGGGGAGGCTGGCTCTGACACCTTCATGTGCACAGGTGTGTCACGGAAGATGCAGGTGTCCCACGTGACAGCAAGAGCAAGGCGGACAGCCGGCAGTGGGCCGAGTGAGACAGGAGAGGGGAAGGGGGAAGCTGGAAACACACAGGCCAACATGTCCGGGCGTCGGGCTCCTGCAGCCAGTGAGTCCGCATGCTGCTTGCACTGGTGTGACCGGAGTCAACACAAGTGACACCTCTCCCCATAAATCATGCACGACCTGTCCCTGTTCTGCTGACACACCCAGAACTCTTAATTGCTTCTGTCCCTTCATTGTCCACAACAGCTGTGACCTGCTCGCTTCTCAGCTACTAGTCTCGCGGAAGTTCCCAGTTTCCATATGTGGCCAAAGAGGCCGCTCCTGACCAGAGGCAACAAGCAACATGTGGGCAAAACGAGGTCAGAAATCGGCCTGAAAATGTCACCAACCTCCCTCCACTTTCTTCTCAGCTCTACTCACAGGGAAGTGCTCTGTGCAGTCAGAACAGACACAGGCCAGCCACCCACAGGTCACTCCAACCTCACTTTATTTTTTTGGCATCAACTGAAAATAAGACTTAGTGACTCCTAACGCGTAGCACAGGGAGCAGGGACGCACTGTCACCTAACTGATCAGTAGTAACTGCCCTACTCACCCGGGTGTGGGCGCTGCCCGTGTTGACGCCGGTGATGCCAGTGGTGGGGGCAGCGTGTTGGGCCGGGCTCGCCTGTGTATCCAGGCCGCTATGTTTTATTAACGAGCTCACCCTGTTCTTAGGATACAGAACCATGAGCCTCTAGGACAATGACACACAGGTGCTGAAGTTTCATAGACAACTGGGAATGACGCGAGTTTCTGGTTTCGTGGACACGATTCAGTCACATTGAGCCAAGGCTATCTATCAAACATGGTGAAAACCAGAACACTGACGCTCAGCATTTTCCCCGGGTTGTTTAAATGTGGTGCACGTGAACTTAGGTTGGCGAAAAGACGTAAAACTCACCCTTGTAAAGCTTTGTGAATTCGTTTGCATTTTTCCTTCAACACTGCAAAAATACCTGGAAGAGAAAAACACATTTGACTGTACTGTACAGTTGGCCCTGGAACAATATGGGGGTTTGGGGAACTCAGCCCCACAATCGAAAACCCACTTATCACATCTGACTCCCCCAAATTTCAAGTGCTCCTCAGTATTCATGGGGGACAGATGCCAAAACCCACAAATGCACGAGATCCCTGAGAAGGGACACACACAGGTCATTGCACAGTTCGCCCTCCACGTGTTCGATCTTCAGCTGAGGATGGAAACCACCACAGGCACTTATTAAAAGAAGCCACGTGTAAGTGGATCCCTGCAGCTCAAACCCATGTTCAAGGGTCCACTGTGCACGTGGACAATCTGACCCTGACATGGATCTGCAAACACCTTCAGATGCAGCTCAAGTGCATCAGCTTAAAAGGCTGCAAGCCCCCCCCCCCCGAAGCAACACAGCGAGTCACAGCGGCGCCTCGGGGACCGTGCTGACACCTGCCCCTTCCAACAAAAGCAGCTCAACAGGGCTGTGTGCGCCCCGGCAGCACCCCGATAACCTGGCCACGAGGAAGGGCAGACACAGCTCTGCGCTCTGGACCTTAAACAGCCGGGTCAAAGGCAGAGAGCCTGCAGGGAAGCCACGCAGTTCCCCGGCACTGTGCGCAGGAGGCGGGACCATGACTGCACAGAACACGCACTCTCCCCAATTCCCTGAGCCGAAACCAAAGCGGAAAGGGTAGAAATTCAGAAAATTTAAAATCCAGAAATGCCAGAACGCCTGTTTTTCCACTGGTTTCAGGCCTGGAGAGAAGCCCCCCTCCCCTCCAGTGGACCCTGCCCAGCAAGTGAGCTTCCTGGTCGTACACGAGGCACCAACTGAGGGTCCAGCAGCCGATGGGCACTAACAGGTCATGAAACTACGTCACAAACACTCTCAGCAAGACAGCGAGCTTCTCACAGATCCACTGGAAAGACAGCCGGCCCCTCCCAGGCGTCCCCATCCCGGCAGAGTGCCCAGCAGATGCCCTGGGGTGGGAACAGCCCTGACCTCTGCTCCTCTCCTGACAAGGGCATTCGAAGCCAGAACTCTGATGTCACCTCCTCTACATAAATCCCCAAAGTGCACGAGTAGCTTGGCTGCCAGAGCTGCCACGTCCCTGTCCCCCCATCCTTGCCCCACCCCCTGTCCCTGACACACACACCCGTCCCTGACGCCCCCTGCGTCCCCGACCCTGTGTTCCTGACCCCTGTGCCCTTGACTGCACATCCCTGACCCGACGTCCCCGACCCCCGGCTGGAGAGCGTACCTGGGTTCTCCTCCATGATGTTGAGGGCTTCGATCGCCGCCGCAGCCAGCAGTGGGGGTAATGAGGCGGAGAAGCAGTAACCCTGGCCGGAAAGCCGCTGGGGAGAAATAGGACGAAACGAGAGGTAAGTCCACTTCTCCACGTGTTCTGGGCAGTGAGCAGGGAACAGCGGTGAGGTGGAGAGCCAGGCAGGCGCCAAGGTCAGACTCGTAACAACACAAGGCTCCTCGCTGGGCAGGTGGCTCGGGTGACAGCTGTGTGACAGCTAACTGCACCTCGCAGTCGGAAGCCGTGTCTGCATGACGGTGGAGCAGGGAGAACCCACCTGGTGATCGATCACGAAGGACCTGCCGCAGCAGAAGCCCCCGATGGAGGCGAGTGCGTTCTCCATGTTGGCGCTGATGAGGTCGATGTCGTCGATCTGCCAGGACAGAGCAGGCGGCAGTTACTCCTCAATTTAAAACTAGACCAGACGTCAGGCCTCAGGACAGCATTTCAGCACGAACCAAGTAGACTAGATTCTGTAAACGGTGATGGGAAAGCAGGACAAGACCCCCACACCCATCGCTCCAAGGCCTGGCCAACGTCTGCCAGCCACCAGGAGGCCGCTTCATGCTTCCTGCAATTTCCTTGTGCAGCAACTCGTACGTGGAGGGAGAGCAAGCAAGGAAAAGATGGCACCCAAAGCTGTGTGGGGCTGGGACCACTTAGAGGCACCAACGGGACCGTTTCCTGACCTTCCCCAGGGGGTTCCTGAGGCAGACAGAAGTGAATCGCTTTTGAGCACTTTATCCCTACATTCCATCTACTTCTCATCTTTTCAACAATGACACCAGCTCAGCTAATTCACACCATCGATTCTCTGAGCCAACGGATACACTGGGCCAGGGGGACTCTCTGGGGCCCGCAGGTCTGCGCCCCCTTCTCCCCGGCTCCCCAGGACCAATCCCGTGGCCACTGAACAATTCCTCCCTGGGACCAGGACGTCTGCTCAAGTCGTGTCCACTGTGTATCTAAGTGGGCCGCTGACCCTGCAGGAAACCTGTGCCCTCCTACTCGTTTAAAAATCAAAAGCATGTACCATGAAAACCTTCACACGTACACAGAAGCAGTGAGGGCGGGGTCGCGGACCACCCTGTTCTGGGCCCATGCCCTGCACCCCTCACCCCTTCTTTGGAGCAAACCTCAGACGTCAGGTGGTGTGATCTATAAATACTTCAGTGCACGTTTCTAGAATGTAGAGCCTTCCAAAAACATCGTTACAAAACTCTCATCACCCCTAAAAAACAAAGTGTGTCTCAGCATCAAGGACGCGGTGGCTACACACGTGTCTCGCAGGATTGCGTTTTTTTACGGTGTTGGAATCAGGGCCCAGGAAGGCTGTGCTCTCTGGGCTGCGATCAAGCCCTCATTCTTTTGTCTCTGTGGTGACTGCTGACGGCTGTCAGAACACCAGTCCCGACGCCAGGCAGTGCGCTCACTCCCGTGAACTTGCACGTCCTAAGAACTCGGGTGAGCTCTGCTCGCATGTCGTTGCCATTCACTCTGACTCCTTGGTGTCCGTGATGGCCAAGCGCCCAGGTCTGAGGAGCGAGCGTCAACCTAACTTCTCCAGGACCACGTGGGGAGGGGGTGCCGAGTCTAGGGCGATTTTGTTTCACAGCTGATTTTCTTCACACGGTGGCAGAACCTGTACCCACAGGATCTGAGAAAAGCACCCTCACCCGAGCACAGAGCGGGGGAACCCACCCCACCCCGGGCCCCCAGACGGGGCAGCTGGGCGCAGGGCTCACTTCTCCTCAGCAGGAGACATGAGGTGACCTCCCATCACCTGGACTTGGGGCTCCCCGCAGTGGTGACTGTGTGTGTGTAAGAAGGGAGCAGGGCTCTGTCAGTCCCGCACACGCGCGTGAGGAGCACGCCCCTCGTGCTTTCTGAACAGCCGTCGCAGGAGTGCTTCATGGGGCTGCAAGAAGGGATCCTGAGAGCCTGGGTCACACGCCCCAGACACGGCGCAAACCCCGGTCAGCGCTCCTGGTCACGGGCCCTGGTGGGCTGGCCGCGTCCTGGGGCCTCAGCAGGGCAGACCTGCACGTTTCTAGTACGTGACGGAACGTTCCAGAAAGGAGACTCACATTGATTCCAAAGTGCTCGGTGACCCCTCGACCGTGCTCGCCCAGGACGCCAAACGAGAGGCTCTCCTCCAGGAAGATCCGGGCTTTGTACTTGTATTTTAACTTCACCTGAGTTAACGAAACACAACATCACAACACTGACGAGCAGCAGCGAACAGAACAGACTGAAGCTGAAAGGACAAGCAGGACCAGCGGATCCGTGACAAGGGGCTTCCCACGTGCTGATCTGCCTGCTTGCTAACGCCTGCCCCCCATCAGCACTCAGGGCGCAGAACAGACTCCCGGTCCCGGCATGGGCAGCGCGGCGACTTCCCGGGCACCGGCTTCAGCTCCCACAGTGAGCGTGTCCTTCACGGTCCACTCACTGCCGTGCTCTTGCGTCCTGTGCTCTGCAGGCGACCTGGCTGTTCAAAATGGCCTCCTGCACGGCGCTGAGGTGGGTCTGGGTCCTAAGTGGGGGCCGCGGGGAGGTGCCGTGTAGGGTAAATGTGTGTTTGGCTGTGCATTACACACAGCATTGCCAGCTGTGCACGCCACGTGGACAGCTCAATATGTGCTGAATAAGGGGTCTGTTTACAGACACGTGCACTGAGTGACTGACAACTTCACCAGGGGCCTGAGGAAAACGACCCGCGGGGACGACTGCACCCGACTCCATGTAAGGACACACTCAGAACAGGAAAACCCACAGAGGAGGAGCAGGGAAAGGGGATATGGGCAGTGACGGCTCCTGGGCACGGGGCCCCCTTTGGGAGCGATGAAAAGCGCCTGGAACTAGGTTGCTGATGGCTGTACAACACCTTGCAGGTGCTACATGACACCGAACCCAATACTTTAAAACAGCCAATTTTATGTCTTGTGAACTTCACCACGATTAACAGAAAAAACTTGAGCCATGGTTTGTAAACACAGCATATTGCATCTGTTTTACAAACATGTATCACATGACTTTATTTGTAGGAGATTCCACCACAGAGGACAGGACCAGAATAGGGGCCGGGGGGCGTGGGCGTGACTCCAGAGGGGCAGGAGGGACCCTGGCACAATGGGCACATCCGTGTATTGACGATGGTGGGCCACGCTTACCCGGCTGTGCACTCTAAGTTCGCTCCTCACACAACAAAGCTGGTTTTACGAGGCTGAGTCTGGCCACTGTCTAAAGGGCAGAGTTGGCATCTACCGTTAAGCTAAGAAGGCACTCGTGACATGTGTCAGCAAAGTGGCTCAGACGTGACCCACTGAAAGCGGTTAGCTGCCCAAGAGCCCGCGCACTAGCGCAGTGACCGGTCGCGCTGCTCACCAGTTCCGGAAGAGGGCAGATGGTGCCCGTGTTCATGTACAGCCCCTCGGCGACAATGAAGCGCCGGGTCACACGAGCCTTGCGAGGGTTCTTGGAAAAAACAAAACCGGAAATTTTAAATTTCAGTAACTCCACACACAGGATCTGCTCTGTGCTGCCCAGCACCGTCCCCTCAGATCCCGTCATGACGACATAGACAGCAGCGCTTCATCTTCTCAGGCACGTCTTTCAGCCCATGCAGTGAACCGGGCGACCACACATGGCCACGCACGCACACATATGCACACACGCAGACACACACAGAAGCATGAACACAGGCACACACAGGCATGTGCATACACATGCACACCCGTACACATAGGCATACACAAGTACATAAGGCATACATGTGCAGACATATGCAACACACACGTGCACACACATGCACTGAGAACATAACATAAAACCATTCAAGACTAAAGAGCTGGAGACGAGGCCCAGGGAACTTTCTGGGGAGATGGGGTGTTTGATGTCACGACAGGGGCCTAATTTCTCTATTAGTGAGGTCACTTGTTCACATTTGTATGAACTGCTGGTTTTATCTGCTTCCTTTATTTTTTAAATAAGAATTAACATGGAACAAGAAATCGCTTGTAGGAAAAAGGATAAACACCATCTTGGGAAATCAACAACAAAAAATTTAATCCAAACCTGGACTAATCTGCAATGTTGTAATTCACTTTCAAAGAAAAGATAAACATCTCAGCAGAAACTGTCCCAAAACATCTATGCTTTTGTGAAAATTATATAAACAGAATTACTTTTAAAAACAAAAATGTAAAGTTATTTAGAAAGCCTACCCTTGGCAGGAAAACGTGGTACCAACTAATTAGTGAAAAGGCAGAAACTGCAATGGGAACACGTCTTAATTTCGTGTCTTGCTATTCCGGTAAAGCGCACACAGGAACCATGGACATCCCTGGGTGCGCAGGGCTAACGTGGCGGCCAGCTCCACAGCTCACGGGCACGGCCACACTTCCCCAGGCCGCTCCCCTGCCCGGAGCACTCCATCCCTGCACCAGGGTAAGGGCATCCTCTTACAACGGGCGGAAAGCCACCAGCGGGACGGTCTCAGTTTTATGATTTCCCAGGTTGTGCCCTACAGCACACTAGCCTCACACAGCGGAGTCGATGCACATTCATCTGAGGCAGCTCCATCACATGAATGGACATGAATGCTCATCAAGTGCTGCTCTCGGGCTGTCCCCGAACAAAGGTGCAGAATCCTAAGGAATGACGTGGAAATTACCACAGAACAGGACCCAGTTACTCTAGACATGAACGAGCAACACCAGAGACCAAGGCCTCGCACAGTCCACACAGTGGCTCCTGCTGCAGAAACGCAGGCCAGACCTGCTGCGTTGTCACCGTCAGCAGGAGAAACTCAGCGACACCGTCACAGCGATGACACCGTAACCAGCATGGTGGTCGAGTTCCACGTCTCCACTCTCGAGGGGCAGAAAAGTGTGGGGAGGCTGCGAGGTGGTGGGAACCCCGAACCCCAAACGTCGGGGCACCTGTTTCTCGTGTCTGTCGGAGCTCCAGTGTGAGTGGGGAGGGCAAAGAGCTGCACGGTAAGACCTGCTGCCGGGGTTTCCTCCGCGTATGGACACACGCTAGGCTCTGGCAGGAATTCAACTCTTTGGAACCCAGCGGGGACATGTCACCAACACCCTGACGTGCTCCAGTGTGATCCCATGGAGCCGAGATGCAGCCGCTCACACTCTCTCCCGTTCCCAGAGCTGCCCAGGGCCCCTGACCCAGTCCTGCCGCACGCACGCGATCAGGGTGACAGGCGGTTGCTATCAGCCTCGGCTCCCAACACGACCAGCGTCTCATCAGCAGCGATGCCTTAGCAGCCATGCCACGCCCACCATCTCACACACGATTCAGCTGGTCACACAGCCCAGACGACCCAGCCGTACCTTCTGATCCTCTATCTCCTGCTCTTTCAGCAGCTGCTCCAGGTCGGCCATGTCGTTGTGCTTGAACAGCTTTATGTCGCTGCGTGAGGCCTGCAGTCCCTTCTGAATGGCAAAGCAGGCGGCGCGGTCCCTGCAGGCAGATGCACACCTGTCACAGGGTGACCCGCGCGCACCTGCTAACGGACGTGTATGGACAGCTACGTGTCACTGTTTGTGTTTCTCTCACGTCCTGTTCACAAAACTGCCATGTTGACCCTACTGCTACGGCCCCGCCTGCCGCGTGTCCCCCGCGCATACTGGGGACAGCACCTCGGCTCCCTCACAGGGAGTCTCCCTTCCTCAGACACGTGGGACACTGTGCACGTCACCAGCTCGTCACCACCTGCAGCTCCTGCCCCGAGAAGCAGCGTCAGACACCAGCCATCACTAACCCGGGGGCGCTGGGGGCCTTGCAGGCTAACCTTCTGTCAGATGTCTACACTGGGCTTCTCTGGAGGGCACTGGTTTTAAATCTAAGTGTATACAAGACTCCTATTCTGGGGAGACAGAGTAGAGACTGTTCCCTACTTTTCTCACAAGACAAGAGCCAAACCCCAGGAACTACGGACGGAACAAGCGTGAGCAAAAAGCCGAGCAGCCAGGGCCCTGAGCAGTGACGGATGCAGAGAGAGCACCATGGACCTTTCTGACTGGTGCTCGTGATGCTGCCACCAATAGAAGCCAGAGGGACAGGGAAGGGGCAGCCACGCCCCCGCGGCAGATTCGCAGAGTGCAGGGTTTCCGTGTACCCCGAGACTCTGCCTGGCACCCACACCCCAGGAGGGGCTGGAGGAGGGGCCGAGACTCTTCCCTCTGGACGGTCACAAGCAGCCCAGCGTGGTGTCCGTGAGGCCGCCCACCCCTCAGCGTGGGCCGTCGGGAGGCTCAGCGGGAAGCAGGGGGCTGTATACCAGTGCCCCCGCCCCTGCTGGAGCGTCAGAGCCACCAGGTTCCACCTAGTCCAGCGTAAACCGACAGAATTACTGTGACAACGTCCAGTTTCCATCAGCTGCCACCTGTCCCACAAGAACCAGCAGACCCCACTCAGAATGAAGGAAAGCCAGGAACTCACACCAACACCGAGAAGACACAGGCGTCAGGACCCTGTGATCGTTTCACAGCCGCCATGAAGACAGACAATTCAGGAAGAACGTGGAGCACAGGGCACACTGTCTATGCCTCATGCATTTATCAAATAACTTACTGAACACTGTTTTTACTGCTAATGCTCTCACCTCGACCTCAGGCAGAACGTTACAAACTCTGTACAGAGGACAATCAGGGGTCTAATGACGCATCAGACTGGAGTCCTGAGACACCGTGTGACATCTGGAGGAGAACTCAGCCTGGAGAACAGCGCTCACCAGCTGACGGGGGAAGCATGAGGCTCTAACTGGGCCTGGACACTTTCTCTGGACTCAGAGCTCAGAAAGGGCTTCACAGCTGCAGGAAGTGATGCTGGAGATGGGACAGGTGTGAGGACGCAGCCGCTACACACCTGTGACGCTGCCTAAACCAGCAGCTCTCGGGTTTGTGACCAGGCTGCCTTATCTGATCTGTTTAACTATGTGGGAAAAATTAGTAAAAATACCCGTTTTCGTGGCCACATCGGGAAACACTGCTGCCGGCCCCCCGCCGCAGGGCAAGGGGGCAGCCAGAGCTCACTGCACACCCCAGTGGGTGGGGGGCTGGGAGCCCCTCCCTCACGGGGACCTGTTCACAAGCGCTGACCCCCATCCATCGTCCACCGAGCACAGCACGTCGGCCCAGTGGGTGCGGGCCCCTCAGCGCGTCTAGAATTAGTTGGCCGGGTGACTGTGTTTTACTTCAAGCAGATCACCTCCAGCCAGGAGCTCTCTAGGGGGGCCGCGACCGCGTGCGGGGGCAGGGCGACTCACGCGAACACGATGTCCCCTCTCTTCGAGTACGCGGGGATGGCGCTGGCTATGGTGGCGAAGCCGTACGAGTAGATAATGGCTTCCTCCGTCTTCATGAACTTCGCCAGGCGGTCTTCCAAATCCAAGTGCACATCTATGTCAATAAGAGAAAGTTAAATGCTTACACTTACAACTCTTTGTCTCCAAGGAAACAGTAAGAAAAACAAGCCATTTAGTTACTGACGCTGTAACTGTCTTTCAGTGACTAAGGATCTAAGGTCTGCTGATTCTGGGCCAGCCCTGCTTCTAGGGCCTGTGAGCTGAGCCAGCCACTCCTCTGTCCACAAAACGCATCCCTAAGGGGCAGCTCCGCGCTGGGGCTGTGCTGCAATGTCCCTCGAGGCCTCATGGTGCCACCTGCTCTGAATCCCTCAGCCGCCAGCAGCACCACACAGACAAGAGTTACTTGCGTCTTAGCGGACGGCAAGAATGAGCCCTGGGACGATGGTCAGCCAGCTTCAGCAAGAACAGAGAGGTGGTTCACGGAGCACAGCCCGTGCTCTGCATGGAAGCAGGACAGAGCCATGTGGTCGCCTGTCACCCAGGTCAGGGCCGCTTGGTCACCCGTCACCACTGGTGTCACCACTTGGGGGCAGCACCTGCCCTCAGCCTGAACCCCTTTGTAAGTGTCCTGGGGAACTCAAATGAAGACTAACAAAGAAAAAACATGGCCCTTGTCTCACAGGACCTCAAGAAAAATGCTGATGTAACAATGGGAGTTACCATTTTACTACCCAATGTCACCCAAATAAATTTAATAAAAATTTTAAAAAAGCCCCCAAACAAAACAGGCAGCCTGTTCCAGCTGACTGCTCCAAAACAAAAGAAGAAAACATTCAAAAACACAAGGTGCTCACTGCTGGCTTCAGGACACAATTAAATGCCGCTCTCCTCTCGCCGGATGACACCTGCCTGCCACCTGCCTACTGTGCCCTTTTGATCTAGTTGATGCCCAAAGCCAGGCAGGCGTTCTGCACAGAGCTGATTATACACACAACAAACACAAAGGCGTCGCCAGCAAGACACACCACCTGTCATGGTGCAGTGGGGCCCTGCCCCCGCCCGCCTTCCATAACACACGTTCAAACAGTAGAACGAGAAGGCTGGGAGGACTTCCGCTCACATGATGAAAGGGAGGGGGGAGAAGTGAAATGACAAGAAACTATTATCTTTTTGGGGAGTGATGGTGATGGGAAGGAAAAACTCTGCTTTCTCTATAAACCGCTTGAAGTTTATGTTGTGGGCTGATTTATTCAGTCAAGAGAATTGATGCAACAAGCAGCAGCCCGTTTGGAAGCATGCGGCATCCTGTGACACACATTAAAGGTCGGGAGGCAGGCACACTGGGGTGTCCTCACAACGTATTTCCACAGCTCTGGGAAAACTGGTCTTGAAGGTTCAGAACTCGTTTTTCATGACGTGATTTAGCAATAAGTCTCTTATCTGTCATCTCAGATTAACTCCCGAGCAGGGGCCAAAGCCATAGTGCAAATCAGACCCACTGGAAGGAGAGGCTCTTAGGAAACCAACCACTTTACCCAGTGAGCACATCACAGAAAGAAAGCCGTGTTGACCAGGCTACACCAAACCTCCCACAGAAATGCCACTTCTGGTTTTCTAACACCGAGAAAATCACTCCCTACCCATCACAACCTGGGAGACAAGGCGCGTTCGCGCTAGGCTGGAGGGGGGCAGGGGAGGGAAGAGGGGGTCAGGCCTGGGCTCCTGCCTGAAGACCTGGAGCCGCACACTTGGCTTCTCGCTCTAGGGCTGGGCAGTGAGCTGTGTGACTGTGCGGAGGGCACTCAGCCTCTCTGGACTCTCTCCTCTGATGAACAGCGGGGTTGGTGCAGCACAAGGCTTCAGCTGCAGGATTCTAGAACACTAACTTGCGTCCTCTGTTTCCAACACGAATAATTTAACCACTGAAGTAGCTAAGGAATAAAGAAAGTGCTCCTTTAAATAAAAACACCTTAACTGCTCATAAAAAAAATCACAAAGACCCAGAAGTGGGAACAAGGACAGAAAAGGTGTGGGCCGGGCTGACGTTCTGTGAGGCAGGGCACTGTCTCCCGTGGCGCATTTTCGCCGGAACAATCGTCTACCACGTCCAGATCCTCAGCAGAGAACCCCGCACGTTGCATCCGCATGGGCTCAGGGCCACGCTCGTCTCCGACGGCTCCCGTATGGGAGTTCCTGGTGTCTGGAATCGCAGTCCCGGGGTCCCAGCGCACAAGGAAACCAATGATCCCTCCTCCTTGTCCCAGAAAGAGGAGCCTGTGGCCCCCAGTTTGCTCAGCCTTCCTCCCCACAGGCCCAGCTGGAGCAGCTTCCCAGCACCCTTTGCAGCAGAACCAGTGGAATGTGGGCTAAAGAAGGGCAGCACCCCCAGCCCAGACAGGTACTGCCGCCACATGCCTGCTCCCGGGACTCCCACCCCCCACTCCCACTACAGCCAGCAGATGGTGCCCTGCACCCTGGAGCAAGGACAGGGTGGAGGTCCCTGCGCGGCTCTGAGCAGAGCCTCCCACAACCAGCCCGCTCCCGCCCAACAGCTCATGCACAACACACAGCCTGTCCCCTCCCCACTGTCTCCTGGACACAGCACAGCTCTGAGCACCACACTTGACGTGCCCTTGGCTCTGCTCCCAAGGGACCTTCAACCCCAGACCAGTGCACCGCCCAGCCGTGGTGCCAAGCGCACGACATTCTAGAAAGGCAGGTCAGAGAGAGCCCACAATGCGTCTTCCCAACACAGCCGTGAAAGGAGCCCGAGAACCAGCCCAGAAATGTACCGAATGTGCCGTAGAACCCTCTCGGCCCACAGGTCCCCACGCCGTACTTCTTCAGCGATGCCAAAGCCGCTGCCTGCGTAGAGGAAACAGGGGTGAGACTTCAAGGTGCTCAGAAGGGGCCTTTCCCATCTTCACCCACGCAGCCCCGCCCCCTCCCCGATCTCCCAACAGGATATAAAGAGACAGATGCAAAGATCCAGGGACAGAACTGATGACGGGGGATGATCGAGGTCTCGTGCTTTGGTGTTTATGGGCCTACAGTCCGTCCTCAAAACGTTCACTGGCCGACTACCCGTAGGAAACGAAGCAACTCGGCAGACACACATCCGGGTCCGAGCAGGTGTGGCCGGCACAGCTCGGGGCCGTCTGTGCAAACCCAGGCCCAGCTGCTCCAGGAGCAGGAAGCAGCAGAGCTGACAGCGCTCCCTCAGGCTCTCTGGGCCCTGACGTCACACCAGGGACCCTGCCCTCTTCAGCACCGCTGCTACTCACCTTGACCCTGGGGCTGTCCAGCAACCCCAGGAAATTAAACGAGGCGAAGTTGACGCACCTTTTCCCATTGACCACGATGCTGTGGCTTGGAGGGCTGGGGAAGAGACACCAGTCAGCAGACACGCACGCTACAGAGCACACGGGCCACATCACCCGGCCACACACAGGACGCACATGTGTGCCCATCCTACCCCACTGCATAGCCGCCTCCTAGCTCTTTAGCTTCGCGTTTTTAAAAAGTGAACTCAGACATTACATTAAAAGTCAGATGTGCAGCTGCTACTCTACTCTACTGGGCTGCCCTGTGCTACTTAAAAAGTGACCTAGAATTCCCAGAGGGATGCATGGCAAATCCTTGTTTTGATTTAAAAATTCACGTAAAGACTAGCTGAATAAAGTACCTCAGAAGAATTCTGGGAAAAGATAAAGCGGGAGGAAACAGAAAAAGGCCAAGAGCAAAGCACAGCAGCAAACGCGAAAGGCTCCCAAGTGGAGGGGGAGGGGGTGGGGAGGCGTGGCCCCCTGTGGCAGCGGCACCTGCGCCAGATGCACTGCCACCTCAATCCCCTTCCTGCATGCAGAATGGAGGCCACCCGCTCTGGAAGGGCTGGACAGACACGGAAAGTCCCGAGGCCCAGAGCGGGGACAGGTGCTGCTCTGAAAACAGGAACCAGTGTAAATCTACGAAATCGAGATCAGGATGCTGAGCGCCTTCCTCCAGCTGAGCCCCCAGAAAGCTGGGAACCAGCACCCCCAGACCCCCTGCACGCTGTAAACCAGGCTAACGTGACAGCTGGCACACTGTCACGTGCATGTGTGACTTTGATCCGCTCAGGTAAGGACAGCAATATGTCAGCACCTCCTTCAGGAAGCCACGTGCCCCTCCCATAGCAAACACTTACCCAGAAACGATGTTGTAGTTGAGAGCAGGGTGGTCTTTGCAGACGGGAGGGACAAGGGGCTCCGGCTGCCACTCTTCAATCAGTTCCTCTTTTTCCTACCAGAGACAGGGCGTGGGAGCGTGTCACCTGCAGGCTCGGTGCTGCTGCAGTGACCGCCATCAGGAGCACGCCCCAGAAACACGCACGGCTGTGGCTGGAGCCGAGCAGAACCACCTGCAGGTCCTCGGAGCCTCCGCTCCTCAAATCTCACCACAGGCTAAAGGCTGTTTCCCCACGCAGGTCTGCTAAGGACCAGACCGCAGCGCCGGCCTGGGAGTGCACGATGCTTGGTGATCGCTCCATTTGTGCTCTCTCGTATGAAGGCTCCTGGTGAGAAGCCCGGCACTTCCCGTGGTTTTCTCGGGAAACCATCTCTCACGGTCCCTGCCGCTCCAGCATCTGACCCTGCTCCCCTCCTCCAATGTTCCCAGCTGGCGAGAAGGGGCAGCCTCCTTCCCTATAGCCCCCTTGCCCCTCTGACTGACAGAGTGACCGAAAGTGGGCGGGGCCAGAGCCCCTGGACCCTTCTGCTCCCTGTGGTTCTGCTGGCCGAGGGCTTGAGCTGAGCCCCTGACCATACAGATTTGTGCTGGGGGGTGTGGGGGGAGGAGAATTCTTTTCAACTCCAAGTTTCCTTTGGGAGGACCAGAGGGAAACTTTTCCCACTGCCTCCTTCAGAAATAGCGGGGCTTTGCCCACGGGACCCTTGCAATCCCACGTAGGGACTCTCGAAACCCAGTAGCTGCCGGCTTCCCCTCCTCACTCCACACCGCGCAGACCCCGCAGCAGCCCTCTGCGCAGGGGCTTTATCCTACTTCCCTGTATTTGCCGCCTCTGGTGTGTCATGCTCCCTGACTTCCTTACATTGCAGAGACGTTCCAGCACATTTCAGCATGTAGTTGAGGAACAAGTTATTTTTGGAAAGATGTAGCAACCAGAATCACACACCGAACCACCCAAGAAATTACCCAAGGTAATTTCTTACCTTGAGTGTTAGATCAGACCTTTCTTGTAATTTGTACGTTTTAGAGAAGAGAAGTCTGATGATCCAGAGTATCAGAATACCTTCCAGGATGAGGTGGTAAGCAGGTGCCTAGGAGTGAGCCAAAGACAAAGAAGAAATGGAACGAGCCCTCCTGAAACCCACATGTGAAATAGAATGTACTTGCAAATACTGCTACACGTGACCTCTAACCAATGACTTAAAATGAACTTTCAAAGCTCTTTTCATTTCTACTCATGCCTTTTCCCATTGCCAACAGTAGGGCAATTTCTTCTACACTCAAAATCTCTAATACTCAAGCTTTAAGACATCTTTAGAAAAAAACAATTTTTAAAATAAAATCTAACAGAATCACAACATGCCCAACAATATCAACTATCAGATCCTTCAGATAATTTAAGTTTTTACTGGTGGGAAATGACTGTAACAAACGTCATTCCAGGAGGAAAACTTCTGCCCAAGTTTCTAAACACCTCACTCCAGAAAGAAAGCTTCTTAAGAAAAATGGAAACACTGATTCTCTTGTGAGTGAATAACCATCACAAAACCAGCTTCTTTTCCCAGAAATGCTACACCCCGGAGGACTTCTCCCGTCTCCCTGTGGCTCAGTTAAGCATGAGAAGGGAGCAGCAACAGAAAACAGAGAAGCAGTCATCTACACAACACCTATCATTGAATTTCAGTGGCTCTTATCATCTCTTTTGCTATGATTAACCTCACACTGGACATCACTTATGCCACATGTGGTCAACTGTCTTTTTAGCAAGTTTGCACCGGAAGACACCATCATCACCCACGCAGGTGAGCGGCCATGCTAAGTTAAAAAAAAAAAAATTGCCAAAAGAAAACTGAGGGGAATCTCGACCGAGGATCGAATCCCGACCCCGGCCTGTGCGGCCCGAAACCATGTCAAAAACTGAAGATGTACAACTACGGAGACGGCTCTGGGCCTAAAACAAAGTAAATATAAAAAAATTAAATGAAACTGAGATTCACTTTAAAAGGACACGCGCCCGCTAAGCAGACGCGGGGACCCGGGTGAAAGGATGACACAGGGGTCCTCCCGAACCCCAACATTCACCCGGCTTCCTTCCGGGCCCCACGCCCCGACCTGACGCCCCTCTCCCCGCCGCCTGCTCCGCGGTCCCGGCTGCCCCACCACCCCCGACCCACAAGCACGCCCACCGGCCTCCACCTGTCACCTCCCGGTCTCGCGGTCGGTCCCAGCCCCGGCCTCGCCGGTGCCCCTCCCCCACCCGTTCCTCGCCCGCGCCCGGCACGGCCCACGGAGGGCCCCGCGCGAGCCGCCGGACCCGCTGGGGTCGTGGGCGGCGCGCCCCCCGGGCTCACTTCGTACAGCGCCTGCACCATCTCCACCAGCACCCACTGCTCCGCGGCGGTCGCCATACTCGGCCGCGGCTCGGGTTTCCTTCCAAGAGGCGGGACCTCCCCACCCGGGCGCGTCCACCTGAGCGCGGCGCGGCCCACTGACGTCACCGCGCCCGGGGGGGCGGGGCGGCCCGCCTCCGAGCCCTGGGTCACGCCCCCGAGCCCTGGGCCCCGCCTCCTCGCGCTCGCGCACTGGGCTGCGCGGGAAGGGGCGGGCCTAACTCTGAGGGCTGGGCTCTGAAGTGAGGCGGGGCTAGCTCCGCCCACAAGCTTACCCACGTGGTCCTTCTGGGCCCCGCCCTGCGCTCTAAGGCTGGAGAGTTGGAATAAAGGGCCATTGCTCTCTGCGTGCATTTAGGAGCTGGGGGCGCTGCTCATGCCATTGAAAACACATTCTTTAAACCTTTTCGTGCGATGTATCGGCTTTTGCATCTCAGGCGAAAAGTGCAGCGGGCAGATATATCGGCTCCTACGTAGACCATCGTTAAAAGCACTTTTATAACTTACATTTTTTCTTTTATGATGCATGGTTATTGTCCTATCCAAAGTGTGAATTCTCTGCTTTATATAACACACGTTTTTGTTATTTTTTTATCAATTCTAAATACTTTTCATGAAGCGTACGTCTTACTATACTTTTGATGTTGATCTGTTTACATGTGGAAGCTCAACCTAATTGTACGCTCGTTTTCCTTTCTTTTTTTTTTATTGTTCTTGACAGAGAGAGAGATACAGAGACAGAGAGTGAACTGAACTGGGGAAAACTCCCCAGTTCAGCACATGGGTCCACACAGGCTGGGGCCGGGATTCGATCCTGGATCCCTGGCGCTGCAAAGTGAGCGCTTAGCCCACTGAGCCATCCTGGCTTCCCTCGTTTTTTTACCCTTCGCGTTTCTACCGCTGGGAGAAGGTAGCACTAAGAGGGTTCAATTCACATCCGTAAACATCCCCGAGGTATTAGCATCAAACATACATAACTATAAATAAAAATGGTCGATGCTTCTGTAGCACCGACCATGTGTCATGCATGGACTCAGGCAGGGGCGTCCAACCTTCCAGCTTCCCGGGGCCATGTTGGAAGAAGCGTTGTCTTCGGCCACGCTTCACATATATTAACGATAGCGGATGAGCTCAAACAGTAAAAGAAAAATCTCATTATGTTTTCAGAATTTGTGTTGGGCCGCACTCAAAGCTGTCCCGGGCTGGAGGTTGGACATAAGGGAGACAGAGGTGGCGGGGGACCCCCAGCCCCCAGCCATAGGCATCTGACAAATCCAGGAGCCGGACACATGAGAGGAGACGCCGTGAGGTGTCCCAGCTCTAGCTAGCCCATGCTGATGCCCGCCTGAGAGGCCCCGAGTGAGCGAGGCCTCGCAGGATCCAGACAACCCCCGAATTCGTGACGGTGGTTATGATTTTCAGCCGCTGCTTTGGGATTGTTTGTTACGGGGCAGTTCCGCTTTCTCTGCATCTTTTCCTAGGGTTGCCCTAGTAAATGATCACCAAATGGCGGCTTGAAGCAACAGACACGTATTCTGTCACAGTTCTGGGGGCCAGAAGTCCAAAGCCAAGGTGTTGCCTGGGCTTCGCTCTGAGCCTCCAGAGGTCCTGGGGGAGGGTCCTTCCTTGTGTCTTCCAGCCCCTGATGGATCCAGGGGTCCCTCCGCTTGTGGCTGCATCACCGGTGTCTGCCTCCGTCTTCGCACGGCCTTCTCTGCCTGTCCTCTCTGCGCCTCTTGTAGAGACACTGCTTGTCAGGTTTAGGGCCCGTCCTGGTGCGATGTCCTCCCAAGAGCCTTAGCTTTGTTACATCTGTGAAGACACGCTGTTCCCCATGGCCAAGCTCTCAGCGTTCACGTATCAGCACACGACCGTATCCCTTAGCGGGCTGCCGTTGGACCCATGGTAGCTGCCTCTGTCCCACGTGCCTCACACACCCCCATCCCCACCTCTCCCGGCTCTCAGCTCAGCGAGCCCCAAATCTCTTCGTCTATGTCACCTGAACCAGGTGTGTGCGAGTTGCTGGGGACAGTCCATCCAGGGGCCAAATCCGCCGTCACCCCTAGGATCTCCGCATCCGCGCTTTTCTTGTTTCTTGAAGGGCAGCATGTGCTCACTTCCTGCCCACTTCCTGCCCGTAGAATTTCTGGAACGCAGAAAGCCCTCTTCCCCCAGTTCCTGTCCCTGTAGGCCAGACTGGAAGTGTTTGTGCTGATGCGATATTCTTAAAAACCCTGTGGGTCTCCCAGGCACATCATGAGGACTCACGCCCCTGGACAGATCTTTCCGGAAGAACTTGGTCGGCGTTCCTGGTTCTGCTGAGGCAGTTGAGTGAGTCGGATGCCTAATGTCCACAGTAAGCGTCTGCCCAGCTGCCCGCTCTGCCCACTTCTCCAGGGTACGCTTTCCCACAGGAGCGTACCACGTCCTCGTCAAGTACTGGCTTCTTTTTTTTTTTTTTTTTTTGCTTAAGAGTTCCTTCCTCAATGGACCCCTTTCCTCATGTTTTATTACGAGTAACGGGAAGATGCCAGCCCACACCTTCATCGCTTTGCTGAGAAACGTCCTCAGCTTAGGATCCAAGGTCACCATGGACGAGTTCTGCGTTCCCAGAACTACAGGGTCAGCCGGGTTCTTTGCCACCATGTCACGAGGGATCCTTAATTGCATCTGTTAGGTACCTTCTCCCAACTAAGGTCACGTTCAGAGGTTCTAGGGACGAGGACAGGGATGCAGCCTTTGGGAGGCGACCATTCAACTCACAAGAGCCTCCTTCCCACCCTGGGTCCCACCCCCGTCTCCTGAGCATGCGTGTCCCCAAGTGGTTTTCACACAAATCTTGGTCTCGAGGTTTGCTTCATGGGTTATATCCGGAGTCTCTTTCTCGTTCCATTAACCTATTCATTCGTGTCTATGAAGATAGGATATTGCTTTTTTTCTTTTTTAATTAAATGACTTATTTTGAGATATGTGTAGATTCCTATGGAGTCATAAGAAATAAGACAGTTACCTCATTCCCTTTCACCCAGCTTCCCGCAAAGATAACATGTTGCACAACTATTACAACCAGGACAGTGACATGGATACAGTTAAAATGCAGAGACATTTCCACACCGCAAAGATTCCCCAAGTTGCCTCTTTGTAACTGTAGCCACTTCCCTTCTGTCTCTTCTCAGGCCCTGGCCCCCCCCACCCCCACCCCCAGACACCCACGAATCTTCTCCATTTCTTTATTGTTTTTGACAGAGACAGAGAGAGACAGAGAGAAGGGGGAGGGCCCAGAGCCCTCTCCATAGTTGTACGTCATCTGTTTTCAACACGGTCTCGTTCCACACAGGTGGGCGGGGGCCGTGCAGGGCGGGAACCAGGCTGGGGGCCTCCCGCATGGGAAGCTCACCCCAGTTCAGCATATGGGTCCCCACAGGACGGGGCCGGGATTCGATCCTCGGTCCCCGGGGCTGCAAAGCGAGCGCGTAACCCACTGAGCCATCCTGGCTGCTCCATCTGAGTCTCTTGATCAGGATCCATTGGGCTGTTGCTGGAGCCTCAGATGCAGGCCCCACGGGCCGCAGGGTGAGTTCGGCAGCACCCTGACCTCCTTTGGGGGGGTTCCTGTGAGCTGGATTTCTCAACGGCAGGTTTGCACCACAGGGCAGAGGAGGTGTCCGGGGCTGATCACCTTCCCTCGATGTCCCCATTCCATGCCCGTGCGTAGGGACTGGTGGACACGCTGGAGCTGCACGTCGCGGGAGCGGCCGTGGTTTCCCTAAAACCTTCTAGAATTTCCAAGGGGCCGAGCCGGTGGTTAGAAGCTCAGTAACGGCTGAGCCTGAGCCACCTCCTTGCTCCCTGGAAGGAAACCAGCCAGGGCATCGCCATAAAAATCATCACACGCTCACACATGGCTCTGCTACTCTGTTGTTGTTGTTGTTTTTTAAGTAATAAACCATTTTCTAGAGCAGGTTTAGGTTCACAGCAAGACTAAGCAGAAAGCTGGGGAAGCTGGGAGGGCTTGGTGGGTTAAGCGCTCGCTTGGCAGCCCCCCGGGACGGAGGATTGAATCCCGGCCCCGGCCCGTGAGGACCCATATGCTGAACTGGGGTGAGCTTCCCATACGGGAGGCCCCCAGCCCAGCTCCCGCCCTGCACGGCCCCCGCCCACCTGTGTGGAACAAAACCATGTGGAAAACGGATGACATACAACTATGGAGACTGCTCTGGGCCCTCCCCCTTCTCTCTGTCTCTCTCTCACCTTCTCTCAAACAATAAAAATAATTTTAAAAATTATTTAAGAAACACGGTGGCCCGTCTGGGGCTCTGGGGCCGGCGTGTCACCCCTGCCGTCTCCCCGAAGCCTCCACACAGCTGGTTGGGGGAGTGGCTTCCGCCTCCAGTCCCAGGTGGGGAAGGTGAGGCCACCGCCTGCGCGTCCCGTCGTGGGCATCAGGGGGCGCCGGAGGACGTGTCACCGGCGGCCAGGGCTTCCCGGAGGCGTCTGGTCACACAGGCGGTCACAACCTGCCACCAAGACTCGGTGGCTTGACGACAGAGACCGAGGCGTCCCCGAGGCAGGTTTGTCCTGGGCTTTCCGCACGTCCGGCTCCCCTGTGTCCTCATCTCTTCTTAGAGGGGACACCGGTCCCACTGGGGGGCGGGGGACCCCCACACAGGGGTCGTTCCCATGTCAACCCCTCGGTGAAGACCCCCATCTCTCCAAATACAGCCACCCTCTGGGGCCCTAGGGGTTAGGACCCCACATGTGAACGAGGGGGACGCAGCAGGGCCCACGGGGGTGACAAGGCTCCGGGGAGCCGGGAGAAGCAGGCGTCTCCCAGCAGGTCAGCAGGCTGAGTGACCGGCTGCTTTTCTGTCCCCAACAGGAAAGACACGCGGCTGTGTCCCCGCGTCCGGGAGCTCTGGCGTGTTCTCTCTTCAATCACCGGGGTCTTTTGTCCCCAGGACGAGCGCCGGGTCCAGCAGGGGCTACGGGAGGCGCTCACAGAACCCGCCCCAGCGGGGACGACAGCGCTTGTCGTTCGCAGTCAAAGGCGGCAGAGGCGAGCGGTTTGGAGAATCTTTCCACGCGTCGGCCCATTTCACGATGGGTGACTAATCACGTGAGCAAATATTCAGTGTCCTTAGCTTAATTAGCATTAAGGAAAACAATCGAAGACCTTGGCGGGCTATCAGTAGACTGCTAATAGTCCCGCTAGAATTACATGCGGGAACATCCCCAAGTTCCCGTGAGGGAGCCGAGAACCTGGGTCTCTCACGCATCGTTGGGGTGCGCGGACAAGAGCGTGGCTGCTCTGGACAATAGTTTTGCGGTTTAAAAAAAAAACAAACCCGACGCAGACACCATACGATCCAGCAGTTCCACTCCAGCACCTTATCTCAGGTCCGTGAGAACGGACGTGTGCAGAAAAACCACTCAGGGTTTGTCCAGAGTCGCTTTATTCCTAACAGCCCCAAAGCGGCCAAACCATGATGTCCCTCAATGGATGACGCGCCGGGAGCTGTGACTCATCCCACGTGGAAGGTTGTGTCGATACCGCCAGCGCCGTGCGTGGTCTCCGGGGCCTGGTGCTGAGCAAGACGCCGAGATTAAAGGTATGACTTCACCCCGGTGGCGTTCTTGAAATAACAACATTACTGAGATGGGACTGAGATGAGGGGTGGGCGGGGGTTGGATGCAAGGGGGCGGGGGTGGAGTCTAGGAGGTTGCACAAGGCCGGTCTCGGGGGAGATGGTGCACTTTTGTGCAGTAATTACGGTTGTGTGGCCACAGATTTTCACATGGGATAAAATGGCCCGGCACCGTAGACACACACACTCGGTCCATGCCAGTTTCCTTGTTCTGATGTCGGGCTGCAATTATGTAGATGCGATCACTGGGGAGTGTATGTGGGCCGTCTCTCGACTACCCTTGCAGTTTCTTTCTTTCTTTCTTTTTTAATTTTTATTTTATTGTTTGAGAGAAGGGGAAGGGCCCAGAGCCGTCTCCATAGTTGTCCGTCATCCGTTTTCGACATGGTTTCGTTCCACACAGGTGTGCAGGGGCCATGCAGGGCGGGAGCTGGGCTGGGGGCCTCCTGCATGGGAAGCTCACCCCAAGTTCAGCATATGGGTCCACACGGGCCGGGGCCGGGATTCGAACCTCAGTCCCTGGGGCTGCAAAGCGAGCTCTTAATCCACTGAGCCCTCCCGGCTCCCCCTGTTAGTGTGTTTCTTATACATCCACAAGCAGAGGTGTTTTTGTGGTGCAATTAAGCACCACAGAAATCTCTTCGCAAGCAGGCCTGTGTCTTGATAAGGATCTGCCGATGAATTTGGCTGCAGAACGCCCAGTACAGGACGTGGGTACCCCCCCGGCCGGCTTCCAGCAGATCCACATCAGTGTAATTACATTCTCCCGGCCTGTACAACTGTCAGGGTGATGTTGTGCCCTGCTGTGCCCAGCCTGGCACCAGCCTGCAGGCGTGCGTGTGTGACCACACACATGCATATATGCACACGTGCATACATGAACACATACGCGTTGTGTGCACGTGCATGTGCACATGTATTGTGTGCGTGCACACACATGGGCCTTTTGCGGCAGTTCACGGCCCGGCTCACGCCTGCAGACGTGTGTGCGTGCATGTGTGACCACCTGGATGTGCATCCACATGCATGTGTGTACTCACACGTGTATGCATGCATGCATGAACACATATGTGTTGTGTGCATGTGCGCATGTGTGTATGTGTTGTGTGTATGCGCACACATGGGCCTTTTGGGGCAGTTCACGGCCCGGCTCACGCCTCCCCTCCCCCTGTTTCTTCGTTGGGCTCCTGGAGACGCAGGTGCTTCACTTTGCAGGGAAGCTCGGGTTGTGCTTGTTTCCCCCAAACAGCCTTTGACAACCCCGAGCCGAGTAAGTCGTGGAGTCGTTGACGGGGTCACGCGGATTCCTGGTGGGGCTGTTGGCGAGGTCTGGGATGGGACCCTCTGCTCTGTGGGTACAGTGCCCACCTGCTGACGAAAACCGTGGTGCAGGGTTCCCCGGAGAACCAGAGTGAACAGGAGTGAAAACAATGTGGTACAGGCGCCCGGCCCGCAGGATCATGGGAGGTGACGGGTCCTCACACCTGCACGGCGGATCAGCAATCTTGGGGACCCAGGAGAGCCGGGGGGCGGGGGCAGGTCAAAGATGGCATCCACTTTCAAGGACATCAGGTGGGAGGGTCCCTTGACGTGGGGGGCGGGAGGGCATCTGACTTTTTGTTCCCTTCGGGCCTTCAACTGATTAGACGAGGCCCACACACGTAGTCCACCGATTTAAATGTTCATCTCGTTCAAACACACCTTTGCAGAGACCCCCCCTCCTCCAGAACTGTGTTTGACCAAATATCTGGGTACCCTGTGGGCCCCTCAAGTTAACACCTAAAACTAATCATCAGAGAGACTTTCTGGGAATCAGAGGTTACTCTCTGGGAAGTGCTTTGGGACAGAGACACGGACAGATGGACCTCGTCTCAACAAGTGGTCGCTCCCTAAAACCGTTTACATCGCTGAGTCGTTCTACCACCACGACCACCAACGTAGGAGAAGCAGAGCATCCCCTTGTCTTCACGAGAAGGAAATCCCAGCAGCAGCTGGTGTACAACTTGGCCACAGTGTCCCGGGACTTACACGTCTCTACGTTGTGGCCGATACGAACCTCGCTGCAAAGAACATACAGATGCACATGTGCCCCGAAGTAGCGTTTGCGGTTCTTTGGATAAATACCCAGAAGTGGGACTACAGGGCCCTTCTTTGGCCGCTGTGATAGCCTTGTTTTCAGGTCTATTTTGTCTGGTTATAAGTACTGCTGCCCCATCTTCTCCCCCCTCCATTTCCATTTTCATGATTTATTTTTTCTCATTCTTTACTTTCAGTCTGAAGTGAGTCTTGTAGGCAGCAGAGGTAGTAAGGGTTTGTTTTTTTTATTCATTCAGCCAGCCTATATTTTTAATTGGAGCATTTTAAAGATTTATTTTTATTGTGTTTTGACAGAGAGAGACAGAGAGAAGGGGGAGGGCCCAGAGCAGTCTCCATAGTTGACATTAGTTTTCCATATAGTTTCACTCCACAGGTGGGCACGGGGCTGTGCAGGGCAGGAACTGGGCCAGGAGCCTCCCACATAGGCCCCGGTAAGAACTGAACTGAGGGCTACACCCCAGCCCAGCATGTGGGTCCACACGGGTTCGGGCCGGGATTCGATCCTTGGGCTCCGGGGCTGCAAAGCGAGCGCTTAACCCACTGAGCCATCCCGGCTTCCCCAATCCGTGTACGTTGAAAGTACCGTTGCTAGATATGTAGTTAATGCCATTTTATTATTATTACTATTTTTTGTCTTACAGAAATCCCTCTGAGATTCCTTGTAATACCGGTTTGGTGGTGATGAAGTCCTTTAGCTGTTTCTTGTCTGGGAAGCTCTTTATCTGTCCTTCGATTTTAAATGACAGCCGGGCTGAGTCATCTCGGCCGTCGGCCTTTGCTTTTCATCACATGGACTATGTAGTGTCAGTCCCTCCTGTCCTGCCGTGTTTCTGCCGAGACGTCCGCTGACAGCCTTGTGGGAGCTCCCTCGTCAGCTACCAGTTCTCTTTCTCATGCTGCTGTTGGGATTCTCTCCTTGTCTTTAACTTTCGCCCCTTCACTTACGATGTGTCGTGACATAGGCCTGCTACCCAAGTTGGCCACCAAGTGCCTCATGGGTGGGGCGTGTGTGCCGAGCTGAGACACCGGACATGAGATCATTCGTGTCCTGAGTGGGATGGAGCCGGACGGTGCAAGATCCCATTACGCGACTCAGAACGCCGCAGGGTTTAAGGCTTGCGGATTGCCTATTGGTGCAAATTTCCGTTTACCCCGTATTTTCAGCCCTCAGTTGATTGGCGGTAACTGAAACCACAGAAACACAAACCACAGATGCGAGGGGCTCCCTTACCCTTTCTGGGTCATTCAGTCCGCCTCTTATACGAAATATTTCCAGTATCTTACATGCAGTTCTCTTTTATAACACGCGGGCATAATTAAGGGCGATAGAGGACATCATATGTCAGGGTTTGGTAAAATGTGACCCGTGGGCCAACCTGCTATTGTTGTTAAGTTTTATTGGAACGTAGACACATCCATTCATTTGCACACTGTTTATAGTTGCTTTTCCTACAACAGAAGAAACCCGTAGCGACAACACATCCTGTAAGTCTGGAACATTTACTATCTTTTCATTTAAGATAAAGTCTGGGGGAAGCCGGGATAGCTCAGTGGGTTAAGCGCTCAGTTTGCAGCCCCGGAACCGAGGATTGAATCCTGGCCCCGGCCCGTGTGGACCCATATGCTGAACTGGGAGGCGCCCCCAGTTTGGTTTTCACCGGGGCGAGACCCCGGCCCAGTTCCTGCCCTGTGCAGCCCCGCGCCCACCTGTGGAATAAAACTGTGGAAAAACCAATGACGTGCAACTATGGAGACTGTTCTGGGCCCTCCCCCTTCTCTCTCTCTCTCTCTCTGTCTGTCAAAAACAATAAAAATAATTCTTTAAAGATAAAGTCTGCCCAGTTTGGGACTCCGTCATATAGTTATATATGTATACGTATTAATATATAATATATCACGCACGCTATCTACAGACACAACGTGCTGCCTACGACAATGTTTAATCGTGGTATTTGTCTAAAGTTGGGGGGACAAGGTGTTTGGTGATTTTGTACAACGAAACCCTTACAGTGTTCAGAGCATTTGCCTCATTCAGAATGTTTGTCATTTTGGAAAAATCGGAAAACTGTCCTCTGGGGTTGGTGAGAAGACCCAGACACCGTTCCACCGAAACAAAGATTGATACGGCCATTAGCAAATCCCGGTCTAGAGGAGGTTTTCTTCTGTTTCCCAAATAAATCGCTAACAGATGGAGCCACGCGTGAGGCTGGTCTGCACCGAGGACAACGCTTCAGGTTGGGGTGGAGCGATCGACTGAGCCCTTCTCTGGGAAAACATGTTGGCACGGAGTCCGTAGGTTCGAATTTTGTGGCCCAGACGGCGAAAGAGCTTGGGGGGTCTAGAGAGAATCCAAAAGCTGATGCTGAGGGGCCTGGGGCGAAACTCCAAACGTGTTGGACAGATGCACGGAGATGTCTCGCCGTGCGCGTCTCGGGCGCATCTAGTTCTCTGCTCTTGGCTGTGTGGCCGGCAACCCCGCAAAGTGCCAGGGTGAGTGGGGGACCCCACCGGCTTCGCCCCAGAAGAGGGCAGGAGATTTCAGCTCCCCTCATTTGCGTAGTCTTCAGTGTGGACCGAGCCCTTGTTCCCTGCCCTCCAATTGCGACAGATGGGTTTCCTAGAGTCATAACAGAGCGGTTTCGCTCCAAATTCTGCAGCTGAGGTGGGGCCTTGGTTAACGTCTGTTAACGAAGAGTATGTGACCTTGGCTGTGTTGCACACCCACCCCTGTTGACAAAGAGACGTTGAGGAGTCTTCCTGGAGCTAAACAGTTCTCATCGGCGGCGCACGACTATTTTACGAAATCGTAAAGGCTCTCGGTCTACCGGGAGGGATTTAGCCGCCATACCGGGCACCCCCGGTTTACTGGGAGCGTCTACAGAAAGCCGCTCAGCTGAGAGAGACATTGCGCTTAGGGACCCTCTGCTGAGCTCTTCACGCCCACCGGTGGGGAGCCTGGCCCGGTCGGCAGCGTGCACACACCCAGGGGACTCACATCAGTGCCGTGGTGGGTCCGGCGGGGACGACTGGCTCCCCTTTCTGCCTCTTGAGACCCTGCTTCTCTCAGCAACTTAGTGCACAGAGGCTTGGTGGCTTTGGACGGGAAAGGCTTCTCTGGGCGCCCCAGCTGTTCTGGGAAGAACCTCACTAGTGGGAAGAACCATGCCTGCTCCCCTGGGGCCGTCTTAGACGGCACTTCCCAAACGGCCCCCTCGGGTTTCCTGCTGCCCACAGCTGATACCCCACGGCCCACGGCCAACACCCATGGCCCACAGCCAACAGCCCACAGCCCACAGCCCACAACCCATGACCTATGGCCCACGGCCCACACCCCACACCCAGGGACCAGGGCCCACAGCTTAAAGCCCACGGCCATAGGCCACAGCTCACACACGCAGCCCACGACCCACACACTCTGTGTCAGGTGAGGGTCTGTGGAGCTGTAGGTGTGAGGAGATGAGGGTGCCCGAGGGCTGTCAGAAAGCATCTGGCCATGTAACTGTTCTCATTACACATATTTAAAGGTTTATTTGATTGTTTGAGAGAAGGAGAGAGAGACAGAGAGAAGGGGGAGGGCCCAGAGCCGTCTCTATAGCTGCACGTCATTAGCTGTGACGTGGTTTCATTCCACACAGATGGATGCGGGGCCATGCGGGGCAGGAACCGAACTGGGGTCCCTGTATAGGGGGCGAGAACCTTTTCCACCATCCCAGCAGCTACCAGTTGCCACTCAGTTTGCTGTGTGGGTTGTACAGGCCAGGACTGGGGCCGGGATTTGATCCCTGGACGTTGGGATTGCAAGACAAGTGCTCAACCTGCTGAGCTGTCCCGGCCTCCCCCCCATTCTCGTTCTACTGACAATGGCTAGACTTTTTTTCTGGGCAGCCCTCGTGCTGTTCATGCCTCCTTACTTCCTACCGTTGGCGGCAGCCGCTCACACCCTCCCGGGAACAGGGGAACAGGCACCTGGGTCCTCACGCGTCTGAAGACGAGCAGACAGGGAACCGTGGGCGGTGTGGGCACCGTCTTGTTGGTGCAGAACCAGGACACACAGGAGGACAGGAGCCCCTTTGACATCCGGGGGGCCTCACGCTCGCGTCCTAATGAGCATTCTTCCTGCTCAGGCAGAGCCGGGCCCAGGCTGGGAGCAGAGATAAGGATCTGCACTCGCACCGCCTGCCGCTCATGCGGTTGGCACGGGCATCACAGAGCTGGCGCGGGTCTGGGCCGCAGCCCGGCCGGCCCTGGGAGGCTCCCAAAGCGCCCGGCGTTGCGAAATGCTCTTAAACGTGGCTCCCCTGCCGCCCCCGGGGATTGTGTGTCATCTACTTATTAGAACACTCGCTACGCCCATCCTCCAGTGAGGTAAGGAGGGCGCGGCCCCTCCACCTGCAGCTCCTCCGAGCCCTGCCTGAGGCCCTGTGGTCTCACTGTGATGTCACACACGGCTCACGCAGCCTGCTCACGGACGCGGTGGGTGAGGAAGCGGCTTCCCGTCCCACGGGTGCAGACACGAGCCTCTTGTGTGCAGACTTCGTAGCTCCCGCCTCCCCGAGCTGGGCCACAGCCGAGATGGGAGGAACGTTCTGTTTAAGATGGTTCCCGAAAGCCGGGTCGGGTGGGAGGTGTCGGTTCAGGCGACAGTCCTGACTTATGCCCGTTGTCCTCGAGTGGTCACTAAGATGCTCCCTTCTGCTCCCCGGGACATGCTGGTCTCAGCACCATAGCCTAAGGCCATCTGACCGGTAGGCTGTCTTCTGCGTGGGTTTGAGCAGGCGAATGTTGACAGTGAAACAGGAAGGAAGCTACAGATGCCCAGTCCTGAGGGTGGAGCTGATCCTGGCACTAAATTCCCTCCTGGGAGACAGAATGCTGGGAGGACTACCTCGAACCCATGACATGGGACACCAGAATGGCTCAGCAGGTTAAGCGCTCGCTTTGCAGCCCTGGGGACTGAGGATCGAATCCCAGCCCTGGCCCATGGGGACCCATATGCTGAACTGGGGTGAGCTTCCCATGCGGGAGCCTCCAGACCAGTTCCCGCCCTGCACAGCCCCCGCCCACCTGTGTGGGACAAAACGATGTCGAAAACTGATGACGTGCAGTTATGGAGACGGCTCTGGGCCCTCCCCCTTCTCTCTGTCAAAAACAATAAAAAATAAAACCCATCACACATGTTCAGGGGAGATGAACACGTAGTCCCTTTAGAATGTGTTCGAACCTACGTGGCCATGAATTTGACATTGACTGCTATCTGCATGTGTAGTTGTGGATACGTTTCATGAGAACCTGTAATAGACACACACACACACCAAAAAAACGTAAAGAGAAAATCAAACCAAGACCAAATCAAGAAGCAACAGAAAATCTGAACAGACTGATAAATGCTGAGAAAAGCTCAGCGGTAATCCAAAGCCTCCCAACACGTAGAAGTCCTGGACCTGATGGCTTCGCAGGTGAATTTCATCAAACACTCAAAGAAGAACTAACACCTGTTCTCCTCAAACTGTTAAGAAAAGTTCGACAAGACTCTGGAGCTCATTCTGCAAGGCGGTCACTACCCTGATTTCAAAACCAGACAAAGACACTCCTACAAAAAAAAAAAAGAAATGGAAATATATGCAGGTATTTCCCTGATGAATAGAAGGCAAAAATCCTCCACAAAATACGAGCGAACCAAATTCAGCAACACATTAAGTAGATCCGATACCACCGTCAAGTGGGAATTATTCCTGGAATGGGAGATTGGTTCTATATCTGCAAATCAGTCAACATGATGCACCACACCAATCAACTGAAGAATGAACATCTTATGATCATGTCAAGAGATTCAGAAAAAGCATTTGGCGAAATTCAGCATCCATTTACCTCAACGTAATAAAGGCCATCGATGAACGATGCACAGCGAACGCCACACTCAACAGGGAAAAGCTAAAAGTATTTTCCTTAAGAGCAGGAGTAAGACAAGGATGTCCATTTTCACTGCCTTTATTTAACGTAATATTGGAAGTGCTTGCCACAGCAATAAGGGAATAAAAAGAAACAAAACGCTTCCAAATGGGAAGGGAGGAAGTAACGCTGTCACCATTTGCAGACGACGTGACACTATATAGAAGGAACCCAGTGACCCCACGAAATAACTATGGGAGCCGATAAACGAAGTCAGTAAAGTAGCAGGACACAAAATGAATATTTAAAATTGATTGCATTTTTATACAACAATCACCAACCATCAGGAAGCAAATGAAGAAAACAATCCCATTTACAATGGCATCAAAAAATAAAATGCAATCCCTAGAAGTGAATTTAACCGAAGAATTAAGACCTGTCTGCAGAAAATGATGCCATCGAAGAAAAAAACTGAAGATACAAATACATGGAAACACACACCATACTCATGCATGCAGCACACATACACAACACATGTGTGTGCACACAGAACACACAATGCATGTGCACACACACACAATCCATGCACACACAAACACACGTGTGCGCACCCAGTATGCGCACACAGCACATACAATGCACGTGCACAAACACAATTCATGCACACACATGTATGCACACATATGTGCACACATGCACACACACACTTGTGCACACATACATGCAGTAGTGACGACAGATGGTTGGGGGTGCCTGTCGTTTACTGTGGGGCTTGGTGGCTGAAGACTGTCGGTGTTGTGGCCACACGACATCTTCATCCCACGGAGGCTGATGGATTTCGGGAGACGTGACTCTGAACGGGCGCGTAGGGCAGTTACATGCCCAGAAACCGGAATCTGGGGGCAACGGGAATGAGCTGCCAGCACGTTTTCAGGGAAAGGGGCCTTTGTTGATTTGACTCCAGCAGCCCCGTCCACACACAGCCCGAGGAGATCCCGCTGCTGCTAGCCGGGTGTCCCTGGGGGTCCGCATCTGTCAGCCAGGCAGCAGGGAGGGTCCCACAGCCACAGACCCACCCCGGCCACCTTCCTGTGACGTGTGGGTTTGACCTGCTCCTGGGCACATAGAGCCACGCACGCAGTCAACTCAGACTCAAGGTGCCTTTAATGTCTATTTTTTCATTTTCAAGTCGTGTCAGAGGTGCATCCACGTGGCAGGAATCGTCACAAAGAGCTCCCGGGTGCCCCCGCATTCCCGAATGTTAACATCTTATGACCACACCCGCCTCAGCCTTCACGAGAGACACAAGCTATTTCTTACCTGACGTTTCAGGACCTGCCGCCTCTCGTTTCCTCTCTGTGTTCGTTTTCATAGCGCTTCCTCCCTCCGTCACCAGCAGTGGTTTTTTGGGGGGGCTGCCCAAGTCTGATTCGCGAGCGTGCTGAGGGGATGTGTCCCAAGTCGAGGTGAGAGCCGACAGCCTTATTTCCTGACCACGGCTCTTGTGGTCAAGAGCCGACACGGTCGCTGCGCAAGATCCTTCCCGCGTCTGCGTGGCCTTTAGTCCCGTTTCAGCGGATCGTCGGGGACGGGCGTTTTCGCCACAGGGTGAACGAGGGCTCTCGGAACCGCGTTTCACTTCTAACGGCTGAGCTTTCTGCGCCAAACCCTGTGCCCACCGCCCACCCGCATCCACACACGGAGGGGCTGGCGCAGGCCTTCTGATCACAGGGGCACGCGCTCTGTTCTGACCGTGGGGTCGTTGGCTACGTTTTCCACCCCCGCCGTGTCTCTGGACAGCTCACGCAGCCCTTCCCCCGTCACGTTCCAGCTCCACTAACCGGCCGTCTTCCTATGGCCCCCTGGGAACATAAACATTTAGAGAATTTTCTGCAACGACCTGAAGTGACAACGTGTTTGAAGCCGGCCGGCTCGTTACTGTTTAGGAAAATCACCACGGGGTTTCTGATGACGCATCGATGCAACGCGATCGGCGCTTTACAGAGATGCTTTGAGACGAAGCCCGGCCGCATTCCGTGCCCGCGAATCGCAGGCCGGGCCCCGTGGAGCCGTTTCTACGTGTTCCATGACTCACCTGGTACTTTCTCCCCCTCGAGGGTGGGGAGGGCTTTGCAGGGACCCTTTCTGGCGAAGCCGTTTGAAGCTGCAAGTGGGCAAAGGCAAACGCTAGAAATGCTTTAGGAAATCCGTCATCTGTTTTCAAACTGTTCGGGTGCAGGGTCGGGTTCCACATAACTTTTCTGTGGAACTCGGAGAAAAGTGGAAGTTGGCAAAGATTCACAGTCGCCTGCATGCAGGTCAACGAGGGCCAGTTTCACGTCTAGACGCAGGAGGGAGAAGACATTCCCATTTGCGAAAAACGTACGAAATGTGTCCCATGTGGAAAACTGTTCGGGGACCTGGGAAAAATCATCTCGACGTTCTCGACTTTTGCTAGTTTTACGACGCTCCTTGCCGATGACGGGGTTTATGCCCAATGACGTTCACCACTCACGAAAAACTATATGAGTACAGGGGTTTCTGTCAAGACGGCGGAGCCGGCAATTCTGTGCTCGCCTTTCCTCTCAGCAGTTACACATCACATCAGTGACAACTAAACTACAGGGCAGCCATCACCGAGATGCACCTAAGGTACAGTGACCAGATGTTAACATTGGTAAAGCGGGATACCATTGACGGGGGGGAGGGGGTTCTTGATTAAAAATTGGGTCTATCTCCCGCCGTTCCCTAGCTTGTCGTGCATTCTTTCCAAAAATCGGGACTTTTTTAAAACGCCGCGGGACAAATTGCTAAAAATCGGGACTGTCCCGCCAAAAGTGGGACATCTGGTCACCTTAACCTAAGGGTCTCGCTGACCCGAAGCCCAACAGCTGTGGACACACAGAAGAAGCTACCCCGAGGCGGGGAGGAGGGGCAGAGATGTGGCACAGGCTGGTCCCGCACCCATGTGTGACCAGTAAAAATCAGGAGAGATGTGTCAGCTGGGAAGTCCCGCCCCCAACCCAGAGCACCGAGGGGGTCCCAGCCCCACACCAGGCCCCCCAGCCCAAGGTGCCAGTGCCGGGAAGACAAGTCCCCGCAACGTCTGGCTGTGAGAACCCACGGGGATTGTGGCTGGAGTCCCGGGCACCCCTCTTCAAGGGCGGGTGTACAGACTCACTCGCCCGTGGACTCGCTGGCTCTGAGCTCCGGTGCGGGGCGGCAGCGGCAAGAAAGGCGCCGGGGACACTAAAGGGAGAAACTGAGTTGTCCACCTTCGGAGCGAGGGCTGGTGGAGCGGGTGGGTGGAAGCCACTGTGTCTTTGTTGAGCCCACGCTGGCCCTGCGTGAAGATGCAGGTGCGGACTCTGAGTCTCCGTCAGCCTGGCTCTTACCTTCCTCGGTCACGCCCCAGTGTTCCCTGAGACCCCACCTCACGTGCAGGCCCACCCCAGCTGCCTCCCATACAGCGTGTTTTGGCTCGTGCCGCAGATGTTCCTAAAATCCATGGGGAGGGGGGTGAACTTGGAACAGGCTCCTACAATAAGTTTTTACAAGCTATTTACATTTAAAAAATAATTTTAAAGAGATTTACTTTATTGTCTGAGATGAGAGAGAGAGAGAGAAGGGGGAGGGCCCAGAGCCATCTCCATAGTTGTACATCATTCGTTGTGACATGGTTTCACTCCACACGGGTGGACATGGGGTAACGTGGGGGCAGGAACTGAACTGGGGGCCTCCCACGTGGGAGGCGAGAACCTTCACCGCCATCCTGGTGTTACCAGTTGTGCCGCAGCTCAGCACGTGGGTTTACACGGACCTGGGCCGTGATTCGATCCCCAGACCTCACAGTTGTCAGGCAAATGCTCAACTGCTGAGCTATCCTGGCATCTCCACAAGCTATTTATGTTTTATTCCTTAAAAACAAACACACGAAAACAAAAAATCAATTTTCTTTACCACAGAGTTGCCGATTTGTTCATTTTAATTGGTAAGAAATCTGCAACAAGTTACAACAGATGCAGAGTAAAGACAAAGGTACTTCAAGGGTGAATAGAAATGCAGACGTGGAACCGTCCTCCCTGGTGCATTAGACACTTGGATGTCCGGTCGGGGCTGCTCAGAAAAACAAAACTGGTTAAAAACACAACAGCACAGTGGCCATGGCTGTGTCCACCGTGTCCTGAGTCGCTCGCCAAAGCTGCCATCCGGCAGGAAGCAGCCTCCGCCGCGGTGAGTGGGCTGCCCACAGGCGGGTGAAGGCGCCCGCATGGCATGGAGGGATGGGCAGCCCCACGCTGGCCGCGTGCTGCAGAACGTTCCGTGTCTCCCTGGCCCTGGCTCTCATCTTGTGAGATGTTCACAGGATGACACCTTTCTGGTCCCTTCGCGAGGTCACAGGAGGCGGTTTCTTTGCAGGCACTGCGAACACCATCTGGCGTCTGCGTCTCAGGTGGGCCGTGAGTCCAGCGTGATCCGGAGGGAGGGGCCGGCAGGATGCGGCCTCTGGCCCGTGTGCCCTGCCCATGCGCCTCAGCTCTTCTGGATTCCCGCCGTCACAGAGATCGGCCACCACGTGACGAAAGTGACGATGACTCAAGCTTGGCTCAGCGCCTGGTTGATGAACTAAGAAGCCATTGTGCTGACTCTGAGGAAGAGCGAGGCGGCTTACATGTCAGAAATGCTTGCTCCAGGTTTTATGAAAAGACAGAAGAAAGGAAGAAGAAAAATGAGAGAGAGAGAGAGAGAGAGAAGAAAGAAAGAAAGAAAGAAAGAAAGAAAGAAAGAAAGAAAGAAAGAAAAAGAGAGAAAGAAGGAAGGAAAGAAGAAAAAAGAAAGAAAGAAGGAAAGAAGGAAGGAAGGAAGGAAGGAAGGAAAGAAGAAAGAAAGAACGAAGAAGAAAGAAAGAAAGAAAGAAAGAAGGAAGAAAGGAAAGAAGAAAAAAGAAAGAAAGAAAGAAAGAAGAAAGGAAGGAAAGAAGAAAAAAAGAAGGAAAAGAAAGAAGGAAGGAGGAAGAAGGAGGAAGGAAGGAAGGAAGGACAATCAGCTGGGCCCAGTGCTGGGGGTGGGGGGTCCTTAGCCATCTGGGCGGCTCCTTTCAGGAGGGTCTGCAGCCCGCGGGTGGGGTCAGCGTCTGGGAGGTGCAGCGACTCAGGAGACTTGGGAGAGGACGCTCCACAGCGTCTGGCTCCTCTCCAGTCTCCAGAAAGGCCCAGAAGGTCCAGGGAGACTCAGCCCGTCCAGAGGAGGCCCAGGCGAGCTTCCTGGGGGACGATCCTCCCGTCCCCATGGTGTCCCCCCGCTGGGCGCCCTCGAGGGGACTCGGGGGCTGGCCGGGGGCTCCTGGGGCTGCGTGGACGGCTTGTGTCCTTTGCATGGGATTCAAGGGACTCGCAGGCCTGGCTGGTGTCTGTTCAAGCTGTCCTGTCAGTCGTAACACTGGTGATAATCACAGAGATCAGCAACTTTATCAGAGAGTGAGGATGAGCCAACACCCAGGATGTTCAGGGCAAAGCCTGAGAGGGTCACGCGGCTGCTCACAGACCCACGACCCCCAGCCCAGCTTCCCTGTCCCGAACGGAAAAAAAGACAGAACACACGACAGAAAGCCTGTGGGGATAAGGTAACTGCAGGAATGCCTTTGGCTAAACAGCAGCTCTGGGGCAGGAAGCCTTACGCAACCGCTCACAATAGATGGCATTTCAAAAGACAGGGCGCTGGGGGAAGACCTGGCAGCTCTGTGAACGTCTACCGGAAGCGGGGTTCCTCCACGCGGGGCGTGCGGGGGGGGGGACCTCCACTGCTGTCCGTCAGGGGAGCTGAGCCGGGCAGATCAGGAAAGACTTGGGAAGTCCCCACACCTGACCTTCCAGCCTCCGTGGGTTCGGAGCAGGAGAGAGCGCTCGGCGTCCTCAAATGTCTCGGGAAACTTCAAGTGGACGCAGAGAAGGCAACCGGTTCTTCCTCGGTGCACAGCACGGACCCACAAATCCCAAGCCCGCCCCCGGGAACGTGCTCTGGAGGGCTGTGTGCCCCCAGTCCTCCCACGCGGTGGCCCAGACGCTCGGAGCAACCGTGTGAGCAAGGCCACTGCTCACGTCTCCCAGGCCTCCCACGGCACTCAGCACACAGATGACACACGTATGATGCACAGTTCACGGGGGGCCGTGGAGCGCGGGTGGACCTTATCCCCAAAAAGGCAATGAGAAGATGGGGTGAGAGAGAGAGAGAAGGGGAAAGAGGGTAAGTTCAGCGGCATCTGATTATTTTTTTTCCGTCACCAAGTGGAGCCCGGAGCCGCCTTCCATGTCCGGACACGCTGCTCGGTGGCGTATAGCCCGGGGTCCGTTGAACTCGCAGGTAGTTTTGTGAAGAAATGGCCACTCTCCTTGTGATTGGTGCCCACGACGTGCTCGAAACGCACACGAGCTCCAAGCAACCGAACGCATGCGGGGGGAGAACGCAGCCAGACCCGCTGAAGATGGTGTTCCACCGTCGAGAAGAAGTCGTCAGAGAAAACAGCCCCTGCCCGACTGGGGGACACGTGGGCACCTTCAGGCGCAATGTGTCTGTTTTCATTTCCGAGGACGAGCACCACGGCTCCGGTTACTGTTGTGGAGGTTCTATGACGCGATCGGCGCTCAGCACCCGCACTTGCTCGGTGGATGTGAGTGCCGGCCATTCCTTCCCTGCCGTAGCGATGCGGTGGGGCCTGCGTCCGCTTTTTAGAATTTTACGGGGGTAGATTTTTTTAGAGCAGTTGTTTTTACACAAACATTGCACAGACGGGCCAGGGGTCCCCACACAGCTCCTCCCACCACAGCTCACAGCCATGCGGTGCGGTTCTTCTAACCGACGAGCCAACGTGGACACGTCGTTTGTTAACTGGAGGCCGTAGTCGACAGAGGATGGGCTCTGTGTGCTTTACAGGTCCGTGGGTTTTGCCAATGGCATAACATCTTTCTTTTTTAAAGATTTCTTTTATTGTTTTTGATAGAGACAGAGAGAGACAGAGAGAAGGGGGAGGGCCCAGAGACGTCTCCATAGTTGCACGTCATCCATTTTCCACATGGTTTACTTCCACACAGGTGGGCGGGGGCCGTGCAGGGCGGGAACAGGGCTGGGGGCCTCCCACATGGGAAGCTCATCCCAGTTCAGCATATGGGTCCACACGGGCCGGGGCCGGGATTCGATCCTCGGTCCCCGGGGCTGCAAAGCAAGCGCTTAACCCGCTGAGCCATCCCAGCTTCCCCAGCTGCATAAGATCTTGTATTCACAGTTATAGTCTCACGCAGGAGGGTTTTGCTGTTAAGCCCTCCCCCCTCCCCCAACCCCTTCTCCCTCCCCCAGCCCCTTCTCCCCCTCCTCCACCCCTCCCCAGCCCCATGCTCCCTGACCATCCCTCATCCTCCACCCCATCAACTACTGATCTTTTCTCCATCTTCAGTTTTGCTTTCCCCAAACATCATGCAATCGGGAGCCTTAGAGACGGAGCCTTTGCTGACTGGCTTCATTCGCTGCACAAGATGCGTTGAAGATTCACCCCTGTCTTTGTGGGGCTTGAGAGCACCTTTCTGTTCTGTTTGTTTCTTTTTGTGGATAACAGTGCACTGTGTGGACTCAAATGCAGTGTGAATACTAATCACCTGCTGTCATGTGAAGCACGCGAGTTCGGGACCATGCGTGTCTGGAAAACAGGGTGTCTCAGGGAGGTGGTGTAGATACCGTTGCTAAACACACAGCTTTGACTGTGAAGCCCATAGGGATGAGTCCCACAGTATTCAACGCTCGAAAGCCATGTGGGGAGCCTCGCGCGTAGCAGGTGTTCACATGACACGCTCAACCAGGGGTCACGTGGCAGAGGTACAGCCACAGCCCTGGTAGGGTAGCCCCTGGGCCCCGGACCCCCCACACACGCACCCACACGACCTATTTCACACCAAACGGGCCCCCACATCGATGCTGTCGGTCCCATTTCACAGATGACACAGGAAAAGGTGAGGCAACCGCTCTGTGTCTCCTGCTGGGCTCCCGGTGACCCGGACAGTCCGGCTCTAGGCCCCAGAGTCCAGCCTTTAGCGACAGCCTCCAGCGGAGCATCGTGTGAGCGATGCTGAGTCCCGGTGACAGCAAGCCTGCGGCCCCAGGCCCACAGGACCACAGGACCACCCTAGGGCCCAGGTCAGTTCTTGGCTCCTCCGGGCCTGGTGTCCCATCTCAGCTGGTTTTGGGGGGTCTGTGTGGGAAATGCATGGGGAGCCGCTGTGATGAGGGGCGTGGGATGGTGACTTCCCAGCGGGGGTCTCACCTGAACTTGGGGCTGGAGCGACAAGGGAGCGGAACGGTGTCTTGAGAAGTGTTGGCTGCTTGTTCCTCCCAAGTTATCCCGAGGAAAATACTAACCCTCCAAGAGAAAAGCCAGGTTGCCAGAGATACAAGGAAGCAGAGAAGGAGAAAAGGAAAAGCATAGACAATGCAAAGAAACGGGAGGTGAAGTGTGAAAGGCAGATAGATCTCTAACATCCAGTAATGAATCAACTGCTCTATGGGGAGGAAAAAAGAAATGATTTTCAGATGGAAGCAAAACCCCACTGAAAGTTGCGTCTAAACACACACGACAAAGACAAAACGACGCAGGTGACAACAGGCAACAGCGTGTCCAGGAAGCACAGTTAGAAGAAATCAAGGTAGCGATCAAAGCAGTAACAAAGTTTCGCTCAAGGCCAAGGGCGCCCATGTTGCAAGCCGTCCAACACCGGGATGTATAAGGAAAAAAATGAGGAAAACAGAGAGAGAGATGGAAATACAAAAGCCACAAGCAACCACTCGTCTGTCGGCGACCGACGGATCGAGAGAAAAGTGAAGTTAGAGCCTGAAAAATGGTTTTCAAAGTGCAACGTGCACCAGAATGGCCCGATGCTTCTAGAAACATGACTCCAAAGAGCCTCCTCCGGTGGATGCTCAGCAGCCCCGAGTGGCCTGCACTGAATACATGTCTCCAGGTACAGACATTTCAAGAGAAAAACGACGCCCCGAACACGGTGGCTCTAACAGACTGAACTGCCAAGCAGGCCCGGAGAAGAGAGAATGCAGCTTACTTTGAAATATTTAGTGATTGTACATGGAGATAAAGCCCCAAGTGAAACTTCAGAAAAAACTCTGTGAAGTAGAAATAGAATCGTTCAGATATTTTCAGACCAAAAGGCATCAAAGGAAATAGCAAAAAAACCCGGACAACCAGAAAAACCCAAACCTCACAAATTGTTTAACCTTCCATTACCCAGCAAACACGTGTTGTCCCAAAGACGAACAGAGACTCAAAGGTGCCCAACCCCTTAAAAGCCGTGAACGTTTCGATGTCGCGTCTCCCGGTTGTGTTTTCTCTTGTGCTCGATGGAATCGCGTGCGGGTTTATGAACGTAGTGTAAGCCCAGCGCACAGTGTTTGTAACACCTATAGCCGTGTACATTACGTGCTCGGCCTGCACGCTCATGCACACTCACTCACTCATATCCACTCACACACTCACTCACACCTACTCACATGCTCACTCACACGCTCACTCACACTCACATGCTCACTCACACCTACTCACATGCTCTCACTCATGCTCACTCATGCTCATTCATATTCACTCTCACTCACTCACACTCTCACTCACGCTCATTCACACGCACACTCACTCACACCCACTCACTCTCATTCACACTCACACCCACTCACATTCACTCAACTCACTCTCATACCCAATGACACCCACTCATATATTCACTCGCTCACACTTTCACACTCACACCCACTCACACACTCACTCACACGCATTGATACTCACACTCTCACTCATTCGCTCATACCCACTCACTGATACACTTGCTCATACTCACACTCACTCACGCATGCCCACTCATGCTCACTCACACTCACTCACTGACACACCCACTCACTGAACTCACTCACACTGACTCACTCTCACACCCAATGATACCCACTCACTCTCTCACACATTCACTGGCTCACACTTTCACACTCACACTCACGTTCACTCACGCTCACTCACTGCCCTGCGGGAGGCGTGCTTCAGGGTTAGGACCCTGAGGCAGGAGTGAGGCTCAAAGAGACTCAGGACCCTCGTGTACCTCTGAAGGAAGGAGCCCTGGACTCCGGGTGCGGCTTTGGGGCCTGGCTTCCTCCCAGGAGGCGTGAGCAGGACCCACACACACGCTGAGGTCAGCTGCCCTGCGGTGTGGACACGCCAGTCACCCTTATTCTTAGTAAAATGACTTCGGCTGGGGCGCATTTCACAATCTTCCGTTCCACACACTGTCACCCTGTGCACTGGGGCCACTGCAGCGCTTGCTCCATTGCACGAGGTTTTGAAATGAGCACAACTCGCTGCTCCCGGTCTTGACTCTGCTCACCAGATGCCCCCCCCCCTTTCTCTCTCTCTTCCTTTCTTAGCGTCCTCTAGGTTGTATCACTTCCATACACCACCAAACCCCAGTGACCAAAACACGTTCGCCGAGAGGTGTGCCGTCCGGTGTGGCTGAATCCACTCCAGGAGGGCACGCCTGCCACGTTCTCTCCTCTGTTGCAGAGACCACCTCTTGCTGGTGTTCTCCGGGGCCTTCCTCTCGGAAATGCTTGGAAAGGCCTTCGGCCCATCTGCTGCTTTTGCCTGGGGACGTGGTGTTGCTAGTGGAGGGACCTCATTTCTTGCTGAGGTTGAGCAAGAGCCGTTTGATTGGAAACATCCCGGTTCCCCCTATGAGAAAGGCTGTGCTTCTACGGGGAGAGTGATGTGACCTTCTCCTCCTACCCAGTTTCCCAAACACACAAAAACCGAGGGCTAAGCCGCTGAGCGGGGAAGACAGAGTGGAGATCCTGGCTGCTTGCAGTATCGGGGTTGTGGCTGGCATGGGCGGGGGCCGGAGGCACGAGGCTGTGCCTGTGTGGTGGACAGAACCCGAAGGAGGAGGAGGGTTTGAGGGCCGGGGGACGGCTGAAGGCAAAACAACGATGGAATGACATCAATCAAGAGAAAACGACGGGGGAAGCCGGGATGGCTCAGTGGGTTAGGTGCTCCCTTTGCAGCCCTGGGGACCGAGGATCGAATCCTGGCCCCGGCCCGTGTGGACCCATGTGCTGAACTGGGGAGTGTCCCCCAGTTCAGTTCTCACCAGGGTGAGACTCCAGCCCAGTTCCTGCCCTGTGCAGCCTCGCACCCACCTGTGGAATGAAACTATGTGGAAAAACCGATGATGAGCAACTATGGAGACTGTTCTGGGCCCTCCCCCTTCTCTCTGTCTCTGTCTCTCTCTGTGTCAAAAGCAATTTAAAAAATCTTTAAAAGAAACGGCATGAAGTGCAGAAGCAAAACAAAGTACCCGCAGGGGACAAAGTGAGCCGGTTCCAGAACGTTTCCTCCTAAACAGTCCAGGACTCCCTCCCCGGAAGCCAACATCACCCCATAAACAGGCGTGTGGCAGGCGTGGCAGGCGTGGAAGGCTCAACCTGGAAGCGGAACAGAACAAGAGCCTATGGCGTCCTCGACATCGTTCTACCTTCTGCGTGTCCAGTTTAAAAAAATAAAGGGGACACGCGATGCCAGAGAAACAGTGTGGGAGGAAGACAGCGGTCCCAGACGCAGAGGCGCTTCTGCCTACGAGGTGCCGGTGGTTACCCGTGGAGTGCGCCCGGCACGGTCGCCCCGAAGCCGAACCTGGACGGTGCAGTGCGGAGCCGGGCCGTGGGAGAAGCCAGGCCATCCTTCCGGGGGCCTCTCGGCACAACATTGAAGGGCACAGACGGTCCAGCCTCCCCGTGGATGAGCAGGGGGCCTCTCCTAACGATGGCGTGGCCCCACCGATGTGTCAGGGTATCTTGCCGAAGAAACCAAAACTCCAAGCCCCTCTTGAAAAACGGGAGCCTTGGGCCCTGTGTCCACGCGACCGTGACCCAGCACCCGAATCCTCGCTGGGCACCCGCTTGTACGGCTGGCCCGGCCCCCACGAGGGGGCACAAGCCCCGGGTCCCTGTGCACCTCAGAGTCCTGGCCCTCACCCACCCCTGCTCCCAGCCCCGAGAGTAACCAGCCCGGCGTCCGCAGGTGCGTGATTGAAGTTTCGCCTGTAGTTACAGCCGCCTGAGCTCCGCCTCCTGTCAGGTCAGCAGTGGCAGCAGATTCTCACAGAAGCGCGAACCCTGTTGTGACAGGAGCCTCCAGGTCGTGGCTCCTTGTGAGGATCTAACGCCAGATGATCTGAGGTGGAGCTGAGGCGGTGATGCTCGCGCTGGGGAGCGGCTGCAAATAGATGCACGAGCGCAGAGAGGGCCGACTGCACGGAGACCATCCGTCATCCGTCTGTTGCTTGCAGAAGCGTCTCCAAACCTGATCAGCGAACGCGTGGCAGGTGACAGTTCAGCTTTTTAGCGGCAAGGGTACTGCATAATTATTTCATTGTATATCGCAATGTAATTATAATAACAGGAGTGGAAACAAAGTGCACAATACATAGAACGCACGTGCATCGTCCTGAAACCACCTCCCCCGGCCTTCGGGTCCGTGGAAAAACTGTCTTCCACAAAACCGGTCCCTGGTGCCGGGAAGCCCAGGGGCCGCTGTGTGCGGCTGTGACAACGCGGGGGCGTGTTCCCTCTTGGGTCACAAGGACAGGTCGGCTGTATTGTTGAGCGGTGTCCCCATCAGCAGGAGGAGCTCAAGAGTTGTTCTCTAAGCTGGGAGCACAGACGTCTGCTTTCCAAGGGTGGTGGGAATGAAACACAGGCCGCATGGTATGTGTGACCCAGGGACAGTCTAGACCCCCATCCAGGCGAGGAGCTTCCCGTGTCACAATTCAGCATAAAGCACGGTTCCCGGGTTCAGAGAATCTGCCCACTCTCCCCGCCGGGGGGTGTCTCCCTTCTGGGATGGCAAATGGTCCTGGGTAAAGCCATTTATTCCCTCCCCGTTCGACGACGGCGTTGGAATTCTACAGCAGGATTCCAAGTGCAGTTCAGCGCGGAGGACGGCTTCGGGGTGGCTCTGGGCTTCTGGGAACAGGCCTCATCTCTAACCCCGAAGAGGTAATGGACTGATGGACATGGCTTGCCTTTCCCCTCTGAGAGCTTTTCAAAGCCCCTGTGGGCAGGGGCGCGGGTTTGGGGGGGAAGAAGACACTTTGTAAACATGAGAAAAGTGGCTACTTATAAACCCATAGAAGGATTCACCGAGGAAGCCGGCTTTCGGGACACGACCGTGATATTAGGAGGTGATGCGAAGACCACGCACAGATGTGCTGCTTGAATGTGCGGGAGGCCGGGGAAGGTGGATTTGGGGACCACGGAAGCACCCATGTCGCAAGGCACAGTTGGCGGCTCTCTACTGGGCCCCACGAACTATGAACAAGCGTGTGTTCTGAACCCCAGAATAAACAGCTTGACATGGGAGGCCTGCCCGAAACACAGCTGAAAACGCGACGAACCACAGGCTTCGTCACTGTCTGGGCGCTGATAACGGTGTGATCGGGAGAACGCGGGCGGGAGGAGGCACAGGCGGGGCGGGTTTTTTAATGGATGATGGATGGACGGCCCCGGTGGCCACTCTTCACTTTTGTGTTTGCTCCACTTTTGTTTTAAAGTATATTTTTAAAATTTATTTTTATTGTTTTTGACAGAGAGACAGAGACAGAGAAGGGGGAGGGCCCAGAACAGTCTCCATAGTTGCACATCATTGGTTTTTCCACATAGTTTCATTCCACAGGTGGGCACGGGACTGCACAGGGCAGGAACTGGGCCGGGACTCTCACCCCAGTGAGAACCGAACTGGGGGCACACCTCAGTTCACCATATGGGTCCACACGGGCCAGGGCCGGGGCCAGGATTCCATCCTCGGTCCCCGGGGCTGCAAAGTGAGCGCCTAACCCACTGAGCCATCCCCGCTTCCCCCAAAGTGTATTTTTATGGAGGAAAGAGAAGTGGGACGTGCGGCCAGGCATGCAGCCCCACGGCCGGAGCGGGAGCCCCATCCCACCGGCCACGACCCCAACGGGGCCAGGTCCGCGCGTCTGCGTGGGGCACGTGGCTCCCCGCACAACAGCGACGTGGCCCAGCCCCCCGCCCTCCCGTAGATGCGCTGTGTTCCGCGTGGAACCGCCACGCGCCACGTGCCCGTGTGGCCTCCAGCGCGAGGACCCCGGGTGGGGGCCCGGCTCCGGTTTCCTCGCACGGAGCCCCCGGGGGACTTGGGAGGGAGGCCCGGCGCGTGCAGGCGGGGACAGAAAGGTCCCCAACGAGCCCCCGGCGCCCCGGGGGCGGCGCCCCGCACCGGTTCCCGGTCCCCGGGCCTCTTACGGAAGGACTGTGCCGTCACCGCCGCCCCCACCCGCCCCAGGCAGACGGGGCGCCCCGCGAGCGCGCGCGGAGGGGCGCGCGGGGGTGCCGGCCACACCCGGCGGCCACAGGTAGCGCGACCGGGCACCGGGGCCTGGGGTGCGCGCCTCCGGGGAGGCGGCCGCTGCGCCCGGGAGGGGGGCGGGGCCGGGGGCGGGGCCATGCAGCGCCCGTCCCTCCCCGGGCCCCTCCCCCCCGGGCCGCGGCCATTGGCGGCGCGCGGGGCGCGGGCGGGGCGGCGACGTAGCGCGGCGCTCGGAACTGACCTACTAACACACATCCCCGCGCGCGGCCCCGGCGCCCGCGGCCCCCGGCGCGCTGCCCGCCTCCCGCGCCCTCGCCGCCGCCCCGGGAGCCCCGCCGCCCGGCTCGCCGGCCCCCGGGAGCAGGAACACGGTAAGCGCTCCGCCCCGCGGCGGCCCCGCTCGCCTCCCCGGGGGGCGCGCTCGTTCCCGAAACTTTCGCTGCGCCCGGAGGGCCCCCGAGGCGGCCGCTCCGGCGGCGGCACGTAGGCCGGGCGCTGCCCCGCGCGCCGCGGCGGCACCGTCGCTCCCGGTGTCGGGAAATGGGTGTTTGCGGGGCCCCCCGCGCGCGCCCCGTTCGGGGGACCGTCCCCGGGGCTCGTGGGGCGCGCGGCGCCACCGGGGCCGGCCTCCTCCGGGGGGGTGCCCGGCGGCGCCGCGCTGCGTCCGGGCGGCGCGGGGAGGCGGTGCGCTCGTCCCGGCGCGTCTTGCGTCAGCGGCCCCGGCCGGGCTGGGACGGGCGGCTCCGGGGGCGCGCGCGTCCGGGGGGGGGTCCTTGGAGCGCCGCGCAGGGAGCGCCCGAGGCCGCTTGGCCTCCGTCCCGACTCCGCGCACCACACGCGAGAGGCCGGCGGCGCTCGGGGTGCCCCGGGTCGCCCTCCCCGAGCCGCTCCGGTTCCTAAAATCCGGCACCCGCCGCGGGGACGCGCGCCGCCGCCGCCCTCCCGGGGGCCGCGCGCTCGGTGCCGGGAGCCCGGCCCCCTCCCGGGCCGGGTGGTCACGGCCCCTTTCAGACGCGGCCGTTTCCTGGAAACGTCAGGTTATGTAACCGCCCGAGGCGCTGGCCGCGGGCGCGCGTGACGCGCGTGGAGTCTCGCTGCGGGGACGGCGGGGCCGCCTCAGCCTCTGCGTGTCCCCCGAACAGCGTCGTTTATTTTTTTTTCCCCAAAAGGCTATTTTTAAGCCGAAACGTAGACAGACGGGCAGCGTTGCGCGCGTCCTGCTTCGCGTCTTGGGCCCCCAAACGCATCGCGCCTGCTTCTAAATTTAGCCCCGTCGCCGCCTGAACAATGGTGCCTCGCGGCGCTATTTCTGGCGCAGGGTCCCCGGGGCCGGGTGCGCCTCGGGGGGCCCCGCGGCCGGGTCTGGGGGGCGCGCGGAGCCGGCGCCGCGTCCCTTTCGAGAGGACACTCCGGGTGGGGCCTGCGCGCGGGGGCAGCCCGGTGTCACCTCCCGCGCGTGGCTTTTGTGTGCCGTGTGTGTGATACGTGTCCGCTCCGCGCTGCAGGGGAGACACGCGCGGGTCCCCAGCGCGCGTCGCCGTCCGGGTGACCGAGTGTCCTCGGGGGGCGCACGGGGGCGCGTGTCGGTGCGCGGGCGCGCGTGGGCGGCACCGGGCGCGTCTGGCACCGGATTTGCCCCCCGGGGAGAGTCAGGTGCGCGGGGTGGGGTGGGGTGTATGGGGGCACCTAGGACAGGGGCTCACCCCTGAACCCCAGTCAGTGACCCCCCCGAACCCCAGTCAGTGACCCCCCCCACAGTTGCTGGTGTTTTTCCAAGAAGCTCACAGGGCCCCCAGCCCCCGTGGTCAGACCCCCACCGGGTTTGGGGGTCGGGCTGGGGGTCCCCCCAGACCTGCAGGGGCCGCTTCCCACCGCTTTCCAACCGTGACCTTCAGGGGTGCCGCCCGTGCGCGCTGCCTCCCGCAGGCCCCGGGGTTTAGGGGGTTTTTGAGGGGTTTGGGGGGGATGGTGTGCGTGCATGTGGGGGGTTGGGACCCTGAAGTGCGCTGGGCGGCGCTGGGCCGGCCCCCTCCCCACATTCCTTTGTTCAGGTTCTGGGGGTCCTGGCGGAGGCCCAGCCGCGCGCACCCCGAGCCCGCAGCTCCACCGGCACCTTTGTTCCCCGAGGCGCCCCCCCCCCCCGTGTGGGTCGCACAGCCCAGCGCCCGGGGATCCCCCCAGCGCAGCCGACCCGCGCGCACCCCCTCACCGGCCTGTGCACCCCGGAGTCGCGGGGAGGGACGGGGCAGCCCCTGCATCGTCCTCAACCTCTGTGCTCGGGGGTCCAGGGCCAGGGAGGCAGGAGCCAGAATCCCCCACCGCCCCCGGCTCCACATGGAGCAGAGCTCAGCGCATCCTCGGGGAGGTCGGCCCCGAGGCAGGTGTGCCCAGTGCCCCGCGGACCCCTGTCCGGCTCCCAGCCCGGCCCTCGTGGTTCCCGGCGACCGCCAGGCGCCCCCGACGCGGGTGAGGCTCTCGGAGCTTCCAGCCTGGACCTCGGGGCCTGTGGGGGAAACTGAGGTTGCAGAGCTGGGCGGCTGCTTCCTGCAAAGCTGACCCGGAGCCGGGCTTTGTTTGATCACAGACCCTCGGCTTCCCCTTCGCCGAAGCCCTGACGTGGGTGTTAAGCCTCTAATGAAAGGTCCTTCTGGCGACACTTCTTCTTTTTTAAAGATTTATTCTATTGGTTTTTGACAGAGAGACAGAGAGAAGGGGGAAGGCCCAGAACAGTCTTCGTAGTTGCACATCATTGGTTTTTCCACATAGTTTCATTCTACAAGTGGACGGGGCTGCACAGGGCAGGAACTGGGCCGGGGTCTCACCGGTGAGAACTGAACTGGGGACACTCCCCAGTTCAGCATATGCGTCCACACGGGCCGGGGCCGGGATTCGATTCTCGGTCTCCGGGGCTGCAAAGTGAGCGCTTAACCCGCTGAGACATCCCGGCTTCCCCTGGAGACACGTCTTGTCCTAATCATGACTTCGTGGCCTCCCCCAAAGCCCTTTGCCCCCGTGACCCATGGTGTGAAGTTGGACGTGGACGCGTCACGCACAGGGTGACAGCCCCTCGGGGTTCCCAAGTCCCCCCGTGGACGTCTGGGGGGGACGCTGTTGGGAGGAACAGAGAGACCAGCGGTCGGAGGGGCCGGAGCTGCATGCTCTCCGCTTCCACGCGGCCCCCGCCCGAGCTCCAGTCGGCCCCCCGGCAGCGCGGGTCTGGCCTGCGTGTGCGGAGCCCAGAAGGTGGACGAGGCCCCGGGATGTCTGTCCCCACAACTGCCGCCAGAGCCGGTGCCCCACGGCGGACCCTGCACGTGGGGCCGGAAGCGTCCCGGGCGGCTGGGAAGACGCACAGCAGCCGGTTCCTGGGAAGCACGATGAAGAGCTAATATTGACAAAACGCTCGCCCTGCCCGGGTGTCACGTGTGCCATCACCGCCTGCGTTTTACACAACGGGGTGGGGTGGAGCCCGACCAGGGGGACGGGGGGCGCGAAACATCCCCGAGCAGCTGAAGACTGGCTGGGGGGCTGCGCCGGGGACCCCCAAACCCTGCAGGGAGGGCACGCTCGCTGTCATTTGGAAGCAACTTCCTCTTCTGGGCTAAGGGCTTATCTTTGCCCCGAGCCCTTGATAACAACACACGGTGACACGATGTGTTGCAAGTTCAAACCCTCGTCCGGGGCCCTTTCCTGGCCAGGGCCAGGCTGGGCAGTCCCACCATGGACAAGGTGCCGTCCCCCAGGGCCTCTGTGTCCCCCGTGAGCAGCGTCACAAACATACATACACGCTGCACTGTGTCCTTGTCACCCACACGGCGTGGCCACGTCGGGAACTGTGCTGAGGAATGAGAACCCCCTTTGGAATTTGGTTCAGAATCTTGACGGAAGGATGAGGTCATGGAGGGCCCCCCACCCCCGCCCCGTGGTCACCCCTCGTTTCGCCTGCAGCTCCCGGGGTTCCCACAGCCCCGGAGTTGCCCCCCCCCGCCCCCCGAGTTGATTTTCATCCACACCCAACGCGCAGGAGATGATGTCGAAAGACGCCGACCAAAGGTCGCAGACGTTGCATAAGAGGTTTTCGGTTTCAGAATGAAGCGGCGTGACCCGCCCGCCCCGGTTCCCTCTCCCGGTTCCCTTGCAAGTGACTTTCCTGCCTTGGGGAAAAAGAAAAAAAAAAAAAAGATCCTGTTCCCAAGTCACACAGTAAAAAAGCAAAGGACGTTTGTCGTTCTCCAGTCCCTGGGAGAGAAAGTGAAGTTAAAGAGACCAGCCAAGGGCGTGATTCTTTCGGGTGGTTCCACACCTTCCCACCGGCCCCGCCCCCGTTCCCTGTGAGGGTCCCACCACCTGGTCTGTCCTGAGGGCCGGTGACCCTGAAGCGTCCCCCTGAAGCGTCCCGTCGCTGCTCTGACCTGTCATCTTTCACAAGTTCCAAGACACCGATGATTCCCGTGTGACGTGCCAGCCCCACGGGTCATCCTGGGTACAGGACCTCGAGGCGCTGGGGCTTGTCCTCACCCCCGCCAGGTTCTGACCCGTTTCTTAACAAACGGGCCCAAACGGGACACGCAGGTCCTTGTGTGGCTCTGATAGGGATGGACTTCTGCGAAGTGGGGGGGGGGGGGTTTCCCCGCAGGGAGGCCGCGGGGGGCTAACGTTTTGCTGGTGTGAAGGGCTTAAAGGGCTGTGAGCTGATAAACAATAGGATTGTTTTTTTCCCCTAAAACGGCACTTACCTCAAAAACAAGCAGCTGCCTGCCCAGTGGAGACGCCGTGTCACGGGAAAGGAATTTCTTTTTTTTTTAAAAGATTTATTTTTATTGTTTTTGACAGAGAGAGAGACAGAGACAGAGAGAAGGGGGAGGGCCCAGAACAGTCTCCATAGTTGTACATCATTGGTTTTTCCACATAGTTTCATTCCACAGGTGGGCGCGGGGCTGCACAGAGCAGGAACTGGGCCAGGGTCTCGCACCGGTGAGAACTGAACTGGGGGCACTTCCCAGTTCAGCACATGGGTCCACACGGGCCGGGGCCGGGATTCAATCCTCAGCTTGTCCCCGAGACGAGGACGACTTCAGACGCTGGCAGCCGAGTGTTGCTTCTCGTCTTGTTTGGGGAACAGCGAGCCGTCGGCCGTCCCTTCTCTGATTCACTGTCGCTCCTGGAGAAGCGTGGACTAGCGTGTGCGTCCGAGGGCTTTATTCTCTTAGAGACGCTCCTGAGCCACATGTCAGCCCCGACGAAAAGCGACGCCCCCGGCCTCCCGCCAGTACACATGGACCCGGACACCCGGTCCCGGCTCCGGGAGGGCCAGTCCCACTGTGGAAACCGGCCCTGAGTGACGGCACGTCGGCCCCGGGCGTGAGAGGACTTGTCCGATGGGATGTGGTGACGTCTGCTCTTGAGTGTCTCCTCCTGTTTGTGTTTCCGGGTGGCGGCTGCCTGCCTGTGTCACGTCCGTAGTGAGGGGACACTTTGCCGTGTGACTTGAAGGCCCGGCGTTTTCAGGAGGTGTTGCCAGCTGCCTGGGTGTTTTGCCCCAATTCCAGTTCATTGCTGAGACACAGACGCTGGCTGGGGCTGGGGCCCATTGCCCCTCGCCTGCTGTGTGACCATGGGAAAGTTACTCAGTCTCTCTGTTTTAGTTCCCCACCCCCATGTTGAGAATGTAGACTTTTTTTGGTTTTGTTTTTTTTTCTTTAAAAAAACCCACAAAAACCCACCATAGGTTGACTCTGTCAGTACCTGTGACTTTTCTCTTCCTGTACTGATTTTAGCCTAAATGAAATCGCCAGGAGGTGTATGGACATGTAGAGTGTTTTCTCACGTCATTAAACACTCAGGGTGTTGAATGGCTCTGAGCAAATGGGAGGGACATTCCAGGTGGTCCGTTTGTTGTCTGAGAGGAGTCCTGGCAGCATCTTATAGCTTCTTACTGTCATGTCGTGTGTGTACCAGGCCCCGCGCAGCCGGTAACAATGTGTCGTGTGCACCAGGCCCCGCGCAGCCGTTAACAATGTCGTGTGCACCAGGCCCCAGGCAGCCGGTAACAATGTGGCGTGTGCACCAGGCCCCCTGCAGCCGGTAACAATGTGTCGTGTGCGCCAGGCCCCATGCAGCTGGTAACGGAGTGGCGTGTGCACAGGGCCCCTGAGTGGCCTCTCCCCTTGCATGTCCCTTGCTACCTGCTGCATTCCTGAATCTTGCACTGAAGACTGGGAGTCCCTTGCCATGTGGGCGTTTGGTTTCTCCGTCTGTCTTTTAAGTGCCTCAGGCTGGATCAGTGCCCCATATACAGCAGGTACTCCATATGTGCTGAATACGTCAGTTGACGTGTTCACAAGTAACACGTCATTTTTAGGATTTACAAAATAACATCACATTTAAAAGGAAGTAGCGGGTAAGTTGTTTGGTTACAAAACCTGGTGAAAGAAATAGGCACAGCCTCGGAAGCACAGAGAGTCCCAAACAGGCCCCACCGAAGACCCGTCGCAATTAAAATGACAAAGGTTAAAGACGAGAGAGAATCATAAAGGCGGCGTGAGCAACGCAGTTAGTTGCCTACGCGGGAGCTCCTGTAAGTCTGTCAGCTGATTCTCAACAGAAACTTTTCAGGCTGGAAGGGACTGGCAGGAAATATTCCAAGTGACGAAAAGCAAAGACCTGCAACCAAGATGACTCTACCTAGCTCCGGGGTTGAGCACTTGCTTTGCAATTGCAAGGTCTGGGGTTCAATTCCCAGTCCCCGACCTGTGCAAACCCAGAGGCAATTGGTAGCTGCTGGGATGGGCTCAGCAGCAAAGGGTCTCGCCTCCCATGCGGGAGGCCCGCGGTTCAGTTCCCGCCCCGCACGGCCCCGCATCCACCGTGTGGAATGAAACCAAGTCGAAAACGGATGACGTGCAAATATGGAGGCAGCTCTGGGCCCTTCACCCCCCCTCAAAACAATAAAATAAATCAAAGAAAATGTGACTCGTAAAATGCCAGTAACTTATCTGCAGTTGTAAATTGATAAAATGTGTTGACTCATTCTTTATGGCTTTGAGTTCTACATTTTGTTGGAAACTCATCGGTCAAGTGCAAGGCAATTTCTTTCCAAAATTACATTCTCTCCGTTAAAAATAATGTTAAGCTTGAAAAATGCACTGTACTTAAAAAAAAAAAAAAAAGACAACTCTGAATAATCACTGTCTATTTTAGTCCCAAGCGACTCTCTCAGTGAAATCTATTTTGAAAGGATTTTCGAGACCAAAAAAGGCTCTCTGTTGCCTCCCTCTTGCGTGGCTGTTGGATAAATTGGCTGGAAGGGGCCAGAAACCAGCGGTTTCTAACCCCAAAGTGCAGGCACGTCGGAAGAGAAGGGTCTCGTGGGGAGAATCCTTCATGTCCAGGCATTCTGTCCCCGCCGGCGGGAGGAGCTGGGGACGGACGAGCCCCCCGCCCTGGCCGTCCCGGGTGTGAGGTGCCCCCAGATGCGACAGATTCACACAACTGCAGCGTGTGTGGCTTGGATTTTAGTTTTTGGGAGGGAATCCTTGTGGATTTTCTTATTTTTTAAGATTCATTTTATTGTTTTTAACAGAGACAGAAGGGGGAGGGCTCAGAGCAGCCTCTGTAGTTGCACATCATCCATTTTCGACAGTTTCGTTCCACACAGGTGGGCGGGGGCTGTGCAGGGCGGGAACTGGGCTGGGGGGCCTCCTACATGGGAAGCTCACCCCAGTTCAGCATGTGGGTCCACACGGGCCGGGGCCGGGATTCGATCCTTGGTCTCCGGGGCTGCAAAGCGAGCGCTTAACCTGCTGAGCCGTCCCGGCTTCCCCTGCAAATTTTCATGGCTGATGGGGGAAGTTTGCTGGGTGGGGAGGGAGTTCGTAGGCTTCTCAGTGATGTTGACGTCACCTCAGGTGTCTCGGAAGCACCGCACACGCGAGCACCATGGTCGCACTTCCCCCCTCGCTTCCTGTCCTGCAAGCGTGACACCCTCCCCAACGCCACACCCGACACAGCCTTCCTCGGTTTCCCCCTGGGCGTTCGGATTAAATGAAAGTCTCTGTGAGCAGAACGGACTCTTTCACCCTAACGTCTCAGTGCAATGGCCGGTGTTAGACTCGCTGAACGCGGGAACCTGGTTTCCGAATCTGGCTCGTTTGTTGGCAGCTGCAGACGGCACGGACCTTAGCCATCCTTGAATTTCATCGGTGACGCGTCTAGGGAGACGTCTTCATCCGGGGTGTGTAACTGTTCACACTTACTGTTCAGATAGTCAACTAGACGTCACGCTTTTCGTATTCTGTCTTCTTCACACACAGTTTCATTGTCCACAAAGTGAGGAAAATGTGATACAGCCAAGAAACGTCTGCAAGGCACAGATTCTGAACACGCCGGCGTCTCTCGTGTGTCTCTTTTTGGCCAGTTACACGTCTAGCGTGGATTTTTGTGCTTGTGACATTGTGATACGTCATGAAAGGTGTGCTTTCATCTCAGCACTTGTGACCGGAAGCCACTCCTCGTCCTTTTTCGCGTTCTGGTCCTTTATCTTTTGACTTGTGTATCTGTTTGTTCCTGTGGTTATCATTTTTTTAAAATCATCACTTAAAACAAAACAACAAAAAATAATCATCCCTTATCACTTGTTTCAAAACACAAAGAGGGGTAGGATTTGCTCCTAGTCTTCTCAAAACTGCAGTGTTTATACCAGCCATGTGGGTAAGTGGTTTTATGTTTGGAATATTATCTTTTTCTTCCCAATTCCATGCTTCATCGCCTGAATCACAGTCACCGCTGCTTGATACGGATACAGGTCTTGCACGTTTACGCACATTACGCTGGAGTTTGAATCTTCTGCTGAATAGTCGGCCGTAAGAATTTGTTGAGTATCAGTCTTGCTGTTCTCACTCGATGCCCCACTTGGCTTTCAATGTCATTTTTGGTACAAATTCAACACAGACATGTTAACGGGATCATTTCTGCAGTTCGCACCTGAACGATGAATATTGTATATAATTAGTTCTCGGTGCCGTTTGCATTATAACTGCACTCAATGCACATTAACTCGATGTGCGTCTCAGAGATGTTCAAGTGTGCAGTGGTTTAAGAAACACGTGACATGCCCGAGACATCCACATGTCCAGGGCTTCATGGTTCTCCCCGGGGGCGTGTTTCTCGCGAGTTCTCAGCACAGGGACTCGGGCGCCCGTCCGGCTCCGGACGGCGGGCTCTGAGCCAGAGCCGTGTCCTGTTCAGGCCCGAGACGTCCGGTGCCGCTCCTGCCTGTAATACGGGCCACGGCTGTTTCTCAGAGGCTGACTGTGTCTTTCGTGTGTTGCAGGGCACCTGGGAGACCCCTGGCGGCGTTGGAGACGCCTGTCCCGGACCGCGGCCGGAAGGGAATCTGGATGGACGTGCGGCCCCCGATGTGCAGGCCCCTGAGCAGCCAGCGGCCATTGTAGTTGGCTCAGCGGCCTGGCCAGGGCTGTCGCGGATGCAGCTGACAGACATGCAGGCCGTCAAGAGGGAGCCGGGGCTGCCGGAGCCCGGGATCGGTGTGGACACGGCGGCGGAGTTGAGCTGCGCCCCTGGCGAGGCCCCCGGGGACCCGACGCCGGCCGAGGACGCGCCCCCGGGCGAGGGCAGCTCGGGCCGAGGCAAGGCGGCAACGGTGGCGGCCGCCTGCCGCCGCAAGCGCGAGTTCATCCCGGACGACAAGAAGGATGCCATGTACTGGGAGAAGCGGCGCAAGAACAACGAGGCGGCCAAGCGCTCGCGGGAGAAGCGGCGGCTCAACGACCTGGTGCTGGAGAGCAAGCTGGTGGCGCTGGGCGAGGAGAATGCCACGCTCAAGGCCGAGCTGCTGGCCCTGAAGCTCAAGTTCGGGCTGATCAGCGCCGGCGCCTATGCCCAGGAGGTGGGGAAGCTCCGCCGTGTGGCCGCCGGCTACTTCCAGGACTTTGCGGCCTGCAAGGCCGGCCTGGGCGGCTTCGGCGATGAGCCCGAGCCTGAGCCCGCGGCCCTGGCGGGCAGCTGCATCTCTGTCATCAAGCCCTCGCCACCCGGCTCGCTGTCCGACGCCTCAGACGCATCTTCCCTGGAGCCGCCTCCGGACGGCCCCGCGCGGGGCAGCGGCCGGAGCCCCGAGGCCCGGTTCCAGGCCATCAAGCGGGAGCCCGTGGACCCGGAGGTGCGGGACGAACGCGGGCCCTACCGCGCGGCCGTGTACCCGGCCTATGCGGCGGCGGCCTTCCCCGGCTGCTCACACTCGCCGCCCCTGCTCCCTGCCAGCCACTCGTCCAGCAACTCCCCCCGGACGTCGGAGGCGGATGAGGGCGCGGCGGGCAAGGCGTCCTCCGACGGGGAGGATGAGCAGCAGGTGCCCAAGGGCCCAGTCCACTGGCCGCCGCGGGGGCATGCGGCCGCGGGCAACGTGCCGGAGGCCCACCCGTCCGCCTTGCCCCACAAGCTCCGCATCAAAGCCAAAGCCCTGCAGGTCAAGGCGGAGTCCCCGGACAGCGACTCGGAGGCCGGGCGGAGACTCCCCTCGCCGCCCGGGGCCCCTGGCGGGGCGCACGCCGCCCTCACGCCCTTCGCCATGCAAGTGACCAACATCCGGGACTGGTCCCTGGGGCCCGAGCACTGGCCCCTGCGGGAGCGCGGTGGCCAAGCCCACGGGGGCTTCCAGACGGGTGTGGCGGCCGTGCCGGGCGGGGGCTTCCCTGCGTCGGACCCCGAGGCCTTGTTTCTGAAGCAGGGAGTGATCGCCAACCTGTCGGCTGAGGTGGCGTCGCTCAAGAGACTCATGGCCACGCACCCGATCGCGGCTTCGGACCTGGGCTGAGCCGGCGCTTGGGCTGGGTCGTCCCTGGACCTGCGACGTCACCTCACTGTATGTCCCCACGTTGTCCGTCGGGCGTCTTCTCGGGCACATGCTGCGATTGTCACCCCCACGCCCCCGCCTCATGTATCGTCAGTCCTCGTGACGGTTGTGTGTGTGTGTGTATATATATATATGTGTGTATATATATATATATATGTATATATATGTATATATACATATATATATATATATCGGACATTATTTTTGTTGTTTGATGACCAAGTGTGTATGTTGCCGGTTTCAATAAAGGCTCGGTGACAGACGCAGCATTCCGGCTCCGCGACGCTTGGCAGCGGGGCCGGGAAAAGGCCGGGACATTACCGAAAGGGGGGATCGTTCGCTGCTCTGCATCTGCCTCACGGGGCAGAGTTTTCTCCCGGGAGGAAGGGAGAATGAAAGGGTTAAGGTTGGCAGGTCCTTTTTCTTTTTCTTTTTTTCTGATTTGGCCCAGGCTCTGTCATACGTTTGAAAACCACCCAAAAAGAAGGGAAAAAGACGACTGTTCTTACACTGGAGACTCACGTAGGGATGTGTGATTCCCCATTATTCTGTTTTTCTTGAAGGTGAAGCTTCTCTCTTGTTTTTTCCTCTAGATAGAAAAACCTGAGTTGTCGGGCATCGGCCCTGTCTTTCCTCATCCCTCTCGTTCAGTAGGACACGTGCCAGCGGACCGCTGAGTCACTGACCCACTTTCTTAATTACAGTCTCTTCTAAAAGAGCGGAGAACGCCCCAGGATGAAGTCCTGGTTAGGTCATTCCGAGTCTGAACGGTTCTATAATCGCCCAGGGACGTAAGTGAATGAAATTCTGTTCTTAGTTCGTTTCCAAAATCATAAAAAGAACCCCATCAGTGATTGCGTCCCAACATAAACACAGTCTGAGCATCTGTGGCGACGTGGGTTTCGTTTACTGATTTGTTAACAGTGAATAAGACACCGTAGCTCTGGTCTGGAGCTCTTTGGAATCCACGCGTCCTTGTAGGTAAACCGCTGAGACGGTTAGGACGGGACCCCTCCAATGCCGTTCGGAAGCAGGTGAGGGGACTGGGGACGTCCAAGGACATGTGCATGGTGACTTGAGCCTCTCATGCTGTCACCTGTGTCTCACGGCGGCCCCGAGGGGAGAGCCGGACGGTAGCATCGCGTGTTAGGGGTCTGTGGCCTTCAGGCTGCTCAGTTTGAGTAAAAGCCTGATACTTGATAAGCTAAACGTCTGCTCTGTGTACGCTGAAAAAGGGGTCCTTTGAGTTCAAGGCCACGCCGGCTACACGCACATACGTGCCACCACCCACTCCAGCCACCGCAACCGTGTGCTGTCTGAACTCGATGGGACGATGTGTTGTCTGTCCTGGCCCTTGGCCGTTTCTCGTCAAGAGTTTCACGGGTGATTGGGTGATTGGGTGAGGCCCAGCGGCAAGCCCCCTCCTGTGCCTCCACAAATAAGCCCAGGAGGGAGGGAGTGTTGGGTGGCATTCGGGATAAGCGAATGGACGGAGTTCCCATAATGTGAGTTATAACGGACACAATGTAAAGTCCTTGTATCCCCAAGTCCGGCTTTACATCGTATCCATGAGCCCGGCTTCACATTGTACCCACCAGCCTGGGTTTACATTGTGTCCCGTGCCCGGCTTCACGTTGTGTCCCGTGCCCGGCTTCACATTGTGTCCTGTGCCCGGCTTTACATTGTATCCATGAGCCCGTCTTCACATTGTACCCACCAGCCTGGGTTTACATTGTGTCCCGTGCCCGGCTTCACATTGTGTCCCGTGCCCGGCTTCACGTTGTGTCCCGTGCCCGGCTTCACATTGTGTCCTGTGCCCGGCTTTACATTGTATCCATGAGCCCGTCTTCACATTGTACCCACCAGCCTGGGTTTACATTGTGTCCCGTGCCCGGCTTCACATTGTGTCCCATGCCCGGCTTTACATCGTATCCCTTAGTCTGGCTTCACATTGTACCCACCAGCCTGGGTTTACATTGTGTCCCGTGCCCAGCTTCACATTGTGTCCCGTGCCCGGCTTTACATCGTATCCATGAGCCTGGCTTTACATTGTACCCACCAGCCCGGCTTCACATTGTGTCCCGTGCCCAGCTTCACATTGTGTCCCGTGCCCGGCTTTACATCGTATCCATGAGCCTGGCTTTACATTGTACCCACCAGCCCGGCTTCACATTGTGTCCCATGCCCGGCTTTAAATCATATCCCTGAGTCTGGCTTCACATTGTATCCCGTGCCCAGCTTTACATTGTATCCCTGAGTCTTGCTTTACATTGTATCCTGTGCCCAGCTGTACATTGTATCCCTGAGTCCGGATTTACATTGTGTCCCTGAGCTTCATTTGTATCCTGTGCCCAGCTTTACATTGTATCCCTGAGTCTCGCTTTACACTGTGTCCTGTGCCCAGCTTTCCATCGTATCCGAGTCCGGCTTTATATCGTATCTGAGTCCGGCTTTCCATTGTATCCCTCTTATGTTACACACACAAAATGTAAGGCTAAGCTCACAAGTAGGGAAAAGAAAACCCGGCCATGGAACCACGTACCGATGCGAGGAGGGGGAGACGCTTTAGTCCCCTGCAGCCTCCCAGCCATCGGCTCCCGGGGGAGGCGGGTTGTGGCCACATGAGGTCCCAGCACAGAGACAGCGGCCCTGCTGCCCAGCTGCCCCGCCCGCCACCACCATGGGGTGTGGAGTGAGCGCCCCTGGCACCCGGCAGACCCGCGGGCTCCACAGCTGTGGAGCAGGACGGACCGGTGACCGCGGACGTGCAGTCCCGAAGTGGGCGGCCCGTGTTCTGGGCGGGGCCGTGAGGGAGGACGAGACCATGTGCCCAGCGGCCAGGAGGGAAACGCTGAGTGAATTGGGCGTCAGGGGCTCCCGTGAGCTGCTGTCGTGACTGCGTCACGGGACGTGGTGTCCTTTCCTGTCCCTGATTGTGACTCCAGGGGTTGGAAGGTGTCTTCGGGGCGGTTTAAGAGGGTGTGAACGGAGTGGTGCTACTAGGAGCCTCACCCCTCCACTGTGAGCTTCTAAAATAAAAGCCCTGAGAACCAGATACGTCTGCAGCTCCTGGAAACCTGACACACAAGCCTCGGCACCGAAGTCTTTTTTTTTTTTGACAGAAGTGGGAGGGCCCAGAGCAGTCTCCATAGTTGACAGCATTAGTTTTCCATATAGTTTCACTCCACAGGTGGGCACAGGGCTGCGCAGGGCAGGAACTGGGCCGGGAGCCTCCTGCATGGGCCCCGGTGAGAACCGACCTCGGGGGACACCTATTCCTAAATGTTTGGAGTAGATTAAGGAGGCAGGTGACACATGGTATAGGAGGACTGTCCTAAACGTGTGCAGTCAAGCGATCATTCTCAGGAAAGTAACCAGCTGTGTAACCGTTCTCATTACACTGACAAATGGCTGGATTTTCTTTCCCTGACAGCCCCCCCGATACTATGATCTAGTCTCTTCTCATCTCCTGGTGCTACGTGATGGACATAATCGTCTCATCCCTCATAGAACATGGGGACAGTCCTTCCCATGGTGCAGATGGAGAAACGGAAGTTAAAGCATTGAGGTGGAGGGAGAGACCACACTAGCTATTTAGCACGTGAAGAAAGGGAGGCACAGAATGTGGTTCCATAACTTCGGGGTGTCTCAAAGCAAAGTGACTGTGGGGGTGAGACCCACAGCTGCGTCTTTCTGTCCTGATGTCTGGCCGTTCTCTAGTAGCTGTCGCCTCTGACGGGTCGTAATGGTCACGGTGATGTGTGTGATTTACACTGAGTTTTAAGAATCCATTTCCCTCATACGCTGGAACGTCCTCATGGCCACGGCTGTTAGGGAGGGAGTGAGTGTTTATGCTGAGCTGTCCTGTCAGGCTCTCTGTCCATCAACACCAGAGGCTGTCTGTCCTCCTTCCTCAGATTTCTAATAGGACCCAAACACTCAATGATTAGCCTCTGCAGTTGTCCAAATACATCACAGGCAGTTTCTGAGGTTATTTTAAACAGCACCGCATCAGGTGTTCCGTTACTCCGTGATCCGAATTTACAATCCACTGACGAGTCAACGTAAAGATACCAAGACCCTTCACTGTGACCACCAGGGAACAGTCATTCAACCGCTGCCATGGCTGCAACCGCCGCGCCGTGCGTACAGTCCTGAGTGTGCTTGCAGTGAAAGTGGACACGCTTGTCGGAGACGTGGAGAGAAGCAAGAGGGAGCGACGTTCCACCCGGTCCTGGACATCAAGAGAAACTTCGCACGTGGTGTTTTCCAGAAGATGGAAGGCAGGGTGAGCAGCCACACTCCCACAGCCGATGAGACGCCGCTGACGTTTTCGTTCCTCCTTGGATAAGGCTGAGCGGGGAGCATCCAAGGGCATTTGGCTGAGGACGCGGAAACTGGTCTCTGTGCAGTGGCAACTTGTGTGGTGGGGGGCGTGTGCTCCCAGCAGCCTGCTTTTCAGACTCCAGCCCAAATCATGCCATGTCTTAGTTGACGTTGGATAATGGCGAGGTGGAGGCTATAAATCATGCGCCTTGAAGACCACCTACACACTAACTAGGTAGTATGAGTCTGCGCTTCTATTTTTTTAAGATTTACTTTATTGTTTTTGACACAGAGACAGAGAGATGGGGGAGGGCCCAGAGCCGTCTCCATAGTTGTCCATCATCCGTTTTCCACATGGTCTCATTCCACACAGGTGGGCGGGGGCTGTGCAGGGCGGGAACCGGGCTGGGGGCCTCCCGCATGGGAAGCTCACCCCAAGTTCAGTATATGGGTCCACACGGGCCGGGGCCGGGATTCAATCCTCGGTCCCCAGGGCTGCAAAGCGAGCTCTCAACCTGCTGAGCCCTCCCGGCTGGCTCTGCAGTCAGTGTTTCTGCTTGGGGACAGAGGCCTCTGCTCTAAATCCCACCTCAACATATGCGTTGGCTGCACCCCTTTTGTTAAGATGACGGTGTCTAACTGGGACTTTTGATTCCGGGGGTTTTGATACTGAAGTCAGTGGGCTGAGGACCCCAGCACGTCACCTCTTCCTGAACTCTTATCTAGCAAGCATCGCACAGGTTCTGGGCATGGTGAACCATTACCCTGCAGCTCTCGCTCTCGCGCTCGCTCGCTCGCTCGCTCGCTCGCGCTCTCTCTCTCTCTCTCTCTCTCTTTTTCTCTCTCTCTCTCTCGCGCGCGCGCGCGCGCGCGCGCGCCTGTGTGTGAGTACACCAGGGTCCTACGCTGACTGCTACGCCGTCGGCCAAGCCTGAGACAAACATTTCAGGTCACCTTTGTAGCTGCTGACACAGGCTGTTCTGCAGGGAGCACAGGGAGGGGACGTCCTTCCGGGGAGTTCTCAGATAACATGTTCCCCTAAACCCAGCTTGTGCAACCCACCGCCCGGGGCCGCACGCGACCTAGGACAGCTTTAAATGCGGCCCAACACAGATTCTTAAAACTATCAGATTCTTTTTGTGACCTTTCCTGTTTGTTTAAACTCATCAGCAATCGTTCGCATTCGTGTATTTTATATGTAGCCCAAGATAATTATTCTTCCAGTGTGGCCCAGGGAGGCCAGCTGGGACGCCCCTGCCCTAAACTATTGCACAGCCTTGGAAAACTTTCTCCTTGTCTGTACAAGGGCGTCGTGCAAGCAAAAACTGCAACGTTCACTCAGGGCCTGGGCGTGGCCAGGAGGCGATGGGGCAGGGCCTGGCGCCAGAGTGAGGCTCTGAGGCGGGGCATGGGCGTGGCCAGGAGGCGAGGGGGCAGGGCCTGGCGCCAGAGTGAGGCTTTAGGGCGGGGCCTGGGCGTGCCCGGCGGCCTGACGCGGCTGGGGTGGGGCCTCCGCGCCGTAAACAGACGACATGGCGGCGGCGGCGGCGGCGGCACCGGGCGCGTTGGGCAAGGTGCAGGTCAGCCGCGCCCGCTGGGTGGCCGCTCGCTGCGCGCCGCTGGGCGCTGGGTGGAGGCTGCCCCGCTCGGTGCCGGGCGCACGGAGCGACCCGGCGGTCTGGGCCCGGGGCAGTGCGCCGGCGGCCGAGGGGCCGGCCGTGCGGCGCGGCTACAGCTCGGAGGCGAGGACGGAGGACGAGCTGCGCGTGCGGTTCCTGGAGGAGGAGAACCGAGGTGAGGGGCCTGGGCCCGGGCGCCGCGCGAGCCCGCCTCGTCCCCCAGCGCGCTGCGCGCTCGGGGCCTCAGGCGGCGCGTCCGGAGCAGCGCACCTGAGGCGGCGGCGCTGCTCGGCGCCCCTCACGCACGCACGCACGCGCAGCCTCAACCGCTTCCGGCCGCCCCGCACTCTCGCGCAGCCGCAGCCGCTTCCGGCCGCCCCGCGCTGGGGAGGGTCAGAGACCCGGTGCGGGTGCGTCCCCGGCGTGCTGTGCGTCGTGAGCGCCCAGGGCCGCGCGCGCAGAGTTGTAGCCGCTCCGGTGCGGATGCACCTGAGCCGCCTGGTGCATCTCATTTCAGCCAGTGCGTTTGGGGCGGGGGCGATCGTTTCCTTCGGTTACATGATTTTCAGCATTTTTTATTTATTTATTTATTTTGGTATAGCCGTGCTGAGCTCTGGGCACCCAAGAGGAATGGTGCTGAGCTTGCCTTACCGCGGGGAAGGAGACAGGCACTAGCAAGACGGTGCCCTGCGGGGGTTCGGGTCCCCCCTTGAACACGTGGGGGGAAAGCTGCAGGGGTCCTGTGAGGTGTGAGAGCAGTCTGCACCCCACCCCACGGCACCCACCCCTCGTTTAATCCTGACACGCAGTCGCTGAGCTCAGCCAGCTAAGTCCCCGTTGCTGTGTGAAGCCTCTTGCGTGATAGTGATCCCAAGTCTACGCGCCCTTGAAAGGGGCTGGAATAACCCGAGGGGCATGTGGTCGAGTGGGAGGCTTGGGAGGGGAGGGTCTGAGGGGTCAGGTCAGGGTTTTGCGCGCTGTTCCATGGCGTTCCTTCCTAGGCACGGGATTTTGACATTAGTGAGGGGCCAAGGCCAACTTCTCTGTGCACCAAGCGTCTCCCGTGGGAAGAAGGAAACGTAATAACCAAGTGTGCGTGCCTGCTGCGGGGAGGGGAGGGTAGTGCGAACTTCCCACTGAGTGTCTAGCGCCTGCTGGGTGCTCTGCAGTCTGATGAGTTACTCATTTGTTTTACTATTTCAGACAAAGACCAGGCGAGCAGTGTGAACGTGTGCGGTGTTCTGGAGGGGGCGTACGGGAAGTGTGTCTGTAGTGTGATTAGAGCCTCGAATGCCGCCACCCGTGGGCAGGGTTAGTCTCACCTGTTCTAGGTGTGTCAGCAGCATGTTAGGTGCCCAGGGGTTGCAGGTACAGCTGGACATATGCGCCGCATTCTGTGCTTTCAACCTTTACAAGTTAAACGGACGCAAATAGAAAGTACGTTTTCATCCAAGACCCAGAAATTCTGTAAGTTAGAATTAAAGATGAGAACTCAGAGTGTACAAGACAGTTTCATTGACCCTTTTAGCGTGATGGGCTGATATATCGGCTTTTGCATCTCGGGCAAAAAATGCAGTGGGCAGATACATCGGCTCATACGTAGACCATTAAATTACCCTTTGCATTTCTTGCTAGTACCGCTGGCAGAAGGTAGCACTGAGAGGGTTAATTTGGATGTTTTCAGTTACCTGATAAAAGTCTGTAAAAATAAGGTGTTAGGACATTGTGATTGCTTAAGAAAATTGCTCCACTTCCTTTGAGGATGGGCAGGTGTGACCAGTCTAGCTAAGCCAATCAGCAGGCCTGTTCCGTGTTACTGTGGACCAGCAGCAAGCAGTTCAAGGAACCCATGAGGCCCCGGGGCCAGCCCTTAGTGGCCTGTGCGGCCCTGCCTGCCCCCTGCCCCTCCCCCTAGGCTGGTGGAGGGCTGAGTAGGGACGGCCGCAGCCCTGGTCTATTGCCTGTGGTCTGCATTTGGAAGGTGGTGTGGGGGTGGTGAATGAGCAGGTTCTGCCGTGGGCTGTCTCATGTTGTCCAGCCTGCTTAGTCCTGGGCATTCTTCCGAGGCCTCATTGATGGAGGCCTGTCTTGGTCTTGGGCAGCTGCCCCCTCTCAGCCAGCTGGTTCTCCTTCCCACTTGATCTTCACGCTGCTGCTGGGGTTGCTGGTTCTCAAGGCCGAGAGTCACGTCTCTGCCCCTTGAAAAACCTCGTGGCTCTCTGTGGCTTGCAGACCCTCCCAGCCCATCTGTCCCCCTTCAGCCACACAAATGCTGTGCCTTTTCCTGCTTTGCCTGGAGTGGGAATGACCTCTCCTTCCCCTCACCATCCTTCTTCCAGTCTGGCATGCTTCCACTCCTCCTCGTGCCCCGTTTCAGAGGTCATCTGTGCAAACCACGTCGGGACAGTTGCTGGCAGAAATAGAGCCCACAAGTGCACACATAATACAAGTCGTCCTTGATGCCTGCTCTTCCCTCGCAGTTCCCTTCTACATCCTCACGTCTAATGCGCGTCTGACATCTTCCTGCCCGCCTCTGTCTCTGCTGGTCCAGCACCACCTTTGTCCCGACCACACCATCTGCGGCTGACGACTGCAGGGTCTACGAGCTGCTCTTAACAGAGACTCACGCCTGTTTTCTTTTACAAGTTTTATGGTTTTAGCATTCAGATTTGTTGCTGTGATCCATTTTGAGTCAGTGGTTGTATGTGGTGTGAGGTAAGAGGCTCACTTCATTCTTTTGCTTGTGGATGTCCAGTGTCCTGACATTTCTTGAGAAGACTGTTCTCTCACCACTGAATTGTGTTGGCCCCTTGTTGAAAAGTAATTGACCACAAGTAAGAGTTTATTTCTGGATTTTCAGTTCTGTCCCATTTGTCAGCAGGTCTCTCTCGATGCTGGTACCATATAGCTTGATGACTAGCTTCATAGTGACCTTTGACTTGGGTGGTGTGAGTCCTCCCATTTTTCTTTTTTAAGAGTGTTTCCTCTATTCTGGACTCTTGCATTACCACGTGAATTATAGGACTAGCTTGTGGATCTGTGCAAGAAAGTCAAATGAGATTTTGATAGGGATTGCATTGAGTAGGGACATCAGTTTGGGAAATGCTGCCATCTTAACAAAGTTAAGTTTTTCTGCCCATGACCATGGAATATTATTCTGTTCAACAGTGTTTTATAGTTTTCAGTGTACAGGGCTTAACTTTTGTTAAATTTACTCCTATTTTATTCTTTTCGGATGCTGTTGTAAATGGGATCGTTTTCTTAGTTTCATTTTCAGATTGGTCTTGCTAATGTACAAGGGTTGTCCTGAAAAGAATTTCAGCCATAAATGCCTTTATTTTCATATTGCGTGGTTGGATACTTTCCGGACAACCCTTTTACAGTAATGCGATTATTTTTGTATGTTGATGTTGTATCATGCAACTTTGCTGAACTTGTTTATTCTCATAGTATTTTTTTTAGCGGATTTCTTAATTACTATATACAGGATCATGTCATTTTATTTCTTTTTTATTTATTTATTTATTTATTTTTTTATTGTTTTTGACAGAGAGATACAGTCAGAGACAGAGAGAAGGGGGAGGGCCCAGAGCAGTCTCCATAGTTGCATGTAATTGGTTTTTCCACATAGTTTCATTCCACAGGTGGGTGGGGCTGCACAGGGCAGGAACTGGGCCGGGGTCTCACCCCGGTGAGAACTGAACTGGGGGCACTCCCCAGTTCAGCATGTGGGTCCACACGGGCCAGGGCCGGGATTCGATCCTCGGTCCCTGGGGCTGCAAAGTGAGCGCCTAACCCACTGAGCCATCCCGGCTTCCCCATCATTTTATTTCTTTCCAGTCTGGCTGTCTTTTATTTTTTTCTGTTGTCTAATCTCCCTGGTTGGAGCCTCCATTACTGTGCTGAATAAATGTATCAAGAGCGCAGAATCTTTGTCTCGTTCCTGATCTTGGTCGGGTGTGGGAGGGGAAGCATTTAGTCTTTCACTGTTAGGAGTGCTGCTAGCTGTGGGTTTTTCATAGATGTCTTTATCAGATTGAAGAAGCTCCCATCTATTCATAGTTTTGTCATTTTGAATTTTGTCAAGTGCCTTTTCTGCATCTATTGAGATGATCATGTGACTCTTCTTGTTCAGCCCATTGATGTGATGGATTACATTAATATATTTTCAGGTATTGGGTCCGTCTTGCCTACCTGGCATAAATCTTACTTGGTTGTGGTATAAAATTCTTTTTATACATTGCTGCATTCGATTTCCTCATAATTTGTTGAACATTTGTGCATCTTTGTTGATGAGGGACAGTGGTCTTTAGTTTTCTGTTCTTGTGATGTCTTTGTCTGGCTTTGGTATGAGGGTAATACTGGCAATTAGTTTCTTTAGCTCTTTCTTGTCTGGGAAGCTCTTTATCTCCCTTCATTTTTAAATGACAGCCTCCCAGAGTAGTCGTCCTGGATTTAGGCCCTTGTTTTTCATCACTTTGGATAATTTATCCCAATCCCTCTGGCCTGCAAAGTTTCTGCTGAGAAACCAGCTGAGCTGACAATCTATGGGAGCGATGAGTTGGAAGGACATGGTGTTGTGAAGCTCTGTCAGTCAGAAGAAAAGTGGCATGCTGTGTGTCTCACATTCTTCAAAAACGCACTTATTTTGAAAAGGAAGGTAAACATGGAAGTAAGGAGAGAGCTCAGGGAGATGAAGATCTTCTGAACCCATCTTGACTAGCAGTGTGTGGGGGGTCTATACCCTGGAAACTCACTAACTCAAGTGCTTGTGCTTTCTTCCTTTTTTTTTTTTTTCTTAACTAGGAATTGTGGTGCTTGGAATAAACAGAGCTTATGCCAAAAATTCATTCAGTAAAAATCTTGTAAAAATGGTGAGTGTACAGATTAAACTGTTTGCTTCTAATATTAAGCTATAGTGTTGACACAATCTGAAAAATTTCTCCCTTTTTCTCCCCCCCCCCCCCCCGTTTCTGCTTAGCTCTCAAAAGCTGTGGATTCTCTAAAATCTGACAAGAAAGTGAGGACGGTGATTGTGAGGAGTGAGGTGCCAGGGATCTTCTGTGCAGGTATGTACATAAACGCTACTCTTAAATTAAACTGCACTCCAGTGTCCGTGGTGATAGCCCGTTTTCCATTATACAGGTTCTGTGGTCGGAATTCCATTACCAACAGTTCCTCTTTGTGTTTTTTCTGCCGGTTTACAAGAAAGGAGATCCTTTGTCAGTATTTTAAACTTTCTCAACATACAGATCAAGCGTGTCCTACCTGTGGCCCGCGGGCCGCATGCGCTGACAGCCCTGAATGTGGCCTGCCACAAACTCGCAAGCGTTCATAAAACATCGTAAGATGCTTTTACGATGTTGTACGTGTGGCCCAAGACAGTTCTTCCAGTGTGGTCCAGGGAAGCCAGAAGGTTGGACACCCCTGACGTAGATTGTTTCGAAAGTTGAAAAAATAATCTAAGCTGTTAGAATATTTGTAGAACATGAATGATATTTATGCAGGATGGAGGAAAACTTGGGTTTCGTGCTCACAACTGTGTGCTTTGTATTTATTAGCTGCTCAACAAGTACTGTAATTGACCCACAGCAGCCGCCCCCAGACCAAGTGTTCCATCCAGTTTGCCGGGCAGTTGGCGTTTGTGGGATGCTCGCTTCACTGTGCGCCCGTGGAACGTATGGTGAAGTGGGTGTCGGCCTCAGTGCAGGAGAAATGCTGTGTTTTTATATTTGCACTGTATTACCAAAGCTAAACGTTAAGGTGTCTTGCATTTTCCATATTTCTAAAGATTTGTAAGCCATGAGATTGAATGATTCTGTTCCAACTAGTAAAAAACATAGATGATTAAGATAAAAGCTATCGATAATATTCAGACATTGCAATTTACTAATAAACAAATGAAGGGAGGACTTGAAGCATAAAATTTCTTTGAGTAAAAATATAATTGGGATATTCCCCTTGAGGAATCAGATGTTTGAGGGAATGACATACGGTATTTTATTCACTTACCCAGAATTTATTGAGCACTTATGGTATACCTAGAACAAGGCTGAGAAGGTAGGGAAATGTTTCCATGGAGCCATATTAGAGGTGCCTTTGTTGTGAAACTATTCTCTCAGCTTCATTGTTAACACTTTAAGCGCCATGTTCATCCCCGGTGACTGACACTGAACTTTCCGTTAGGACCACGTCAGTCACTGGTGACCGACAGAAAGTATACTTTTCGTGCAGGCCGCGGTATTGTATGTTAACTGACGATATAAAATTTAAAAAATTACATTCTATTAATAAATTTTAAATAAGTAAGATGTCCTGCTTGCCTTTCCATTTTAAAATGGTTATTCCTTTTTTGTTTTCCTTTGCTATAATTTCTCCCCGTTTAGGGGACATTTTCACGTTCACGGGTAAAGAAAAATCTTTTTCTGCCCTGGAACAAGAATCGCAGACAACTGACTGAATATAAAGCATTTCTAAAATAATACATTGTACAAATTGTGGTAAATAATAAATATTCACACAGTAAATATATTCTATATGTAAACATTCAGCCTTATTGCAACCTAAACAGATCTCTGGTCGCCAGCATTTCGGTGAAATCTTGATATAACGGGCCAAGCAGTCAGCAAGACAAAATAGCCTGGGTGCTTAACGTGTTAAGGGTTCTCAGTTTTCCAAGCTTCAAACTCTATGGCTTTTGCCTTAAAATATTGCAGGGTTTTATGGTATGTAGGAACATTCACTGTCTATGAGTTAGTTTGGGCTTTTGTTGTAATGTAGGATACCTACAGGGGTTAGTTTAATTCCAGTTTGGTAATGAAAGACAGCAAAATTACACCCTACAGCAGCCTGGTGGTGATGTTTTCAGTGCCGGTTTCTGCTTCCACATCTGTCAGACACGAACAATGCCACTGCCTGGTAGGGTGTCCGAGACTTCAGTGGTCAGTATACCATAGCGTGGTCAGCAGTCGGCAGCGATGGCTGCTTGGTAGTGAGTGTACGTGGAGCATGGGCAGCAGTGGGCAGCAGTGGCAGCTCATAGTTTTTATAAGGGCTTCACATGTATTTCCACGTCATTCCTTAAACAATATGTAAAACATTCACCAAGAGAATGGAATTTTTGTGTCTGTGACTTTAGGACCAGGTGAGTGTCCCCAGGTGACTGAGCCGGATGCCGATGCTGTAAGGTCACCGCACTCAGGTCCCTGAGGGCTGCCGAGGGGCATTTTGGGAGGACGTTCGTGGAGCAGTTAGGGGTCTAAACAGGACCAGTGGTGTGAGTGAGGCATGACCCTGCCACTGTGATGTGTCCGTTCAGATGTGAGTGTTGCGGTCACACTGGCATCGCTGTCTGTTGGTGACAAGCTTTGTAATTGTTACACTGTAGCTGGTAGAATTCTTTTTGTTTTTCCTCTTCATTTGGCTGCTTGTGTGGTTTGCGTCTCCACATTATTTACATTCTTTGAAAAATACTTCAATGTTAGTATAGTTTATAAATATTTTTTATAGGTTGCCTTTTTGGGGACATGTTAAGTAATATACCAAATGCATTTTACCAGATTAACAAGTTAGCTTTGAATATTTTTTTCTTAGAGTTAACCAGATCTATTGTCTTTGCTGTGTCTGTTTTCAACGTTTGCATTTTAGGATCATCTTCTCTATTTTAATTCATAAGAATTGCTACTGTATTTTGTCAAAAACAATTAGTGTTTGAATTCTAGAAAAATTGGGGCAAATCATTTATTTTAGTAATTTGGTGTATATAGTGGAACCATTCTTTAAATTTTTCTGAAAGGTTTTTTGTGCTTACATATATTTGAAACAGGTGGTTTAGTAGGTCTGTCTTTACTAATATGTGCAGATTAAGTATAAGTCCTGATAAATTTAAACTTAAAGCCTATATTAGTATAAAATATTAATTGGAATCAGGCCTCACTTATTAGTTATTGTTGAAGAGTACGTACAGTCTTTCACATAAGAGTTTTAATTTCTGTTCTGAAGTGGTAATAATTTATTCAGAAGCAAAATCCCGTAAACAGTGTCCTCATTTGAGCATTCTCTTTGCCCCCCAGCCCCCGAAGCTACTCATGTCCCCTCTTCCCTACAGAGGTCTCATCCTGCACGTCTGTACTCCAGGGCATCTTGTTCACTTCCAAAATGTTAAAGCTTTGGAAATGGTCTTGCTTCGGTTTCTTGAGGATGGAATTTCTCTTTCATGTTTGAAAATTGTCTCTGAGTTCCCTGAACACAGTACTTGACAGGACTGAGCGTGACTTTGCTGAGCGTAGTCAGCCTGTGGACCGCTGTGACTCCCTGGTGTTCCTCAGCGCCTGGGAGCGTTGGGCGGTTTCTCTGAATTGAGTCCGGCCACCCACCTGCTCACCGGTGGTGTTTCTGGCCTGATTTTGGTGCATTTTTTCACATCACAATTCTGGTGTGCTAGGAATCAGATCATTAAGCACTGTTAAAGTGATCCCTGGGTGCACGGCAGGTGGGACTCAGTGATTCCTGGCTTCCCAATAACCACATTTCACTTACATTTCTAAAATCAAATTTTAGTTTTTGAAAAATAGATAGTAGGTCATAACATACGAAATGTGTACAGAGCATGTTGAAAAGCATACGTAGAGAAAGCCCTCTCCCACCACCTCATTTTCCCTAGAAGACAGTAGCTTTTATTCTCTCCAGTGTCCTGCCAACGTGTCCTTATGCCGGTGCACACAGAACACACGCATGTGCAGAGGTCCTTGGGTGCAGGTGGTGGAGCTACTGAACATGGTATGTGCGGACTCAGGACAGTGTGGAACGTGCTTCTTGTCTGAGCCCTGAGTAAACGTGGGAAACTGACCACAGCTGCGTACATGGCTTACACACAAGATCGTGGTCTACGAGGGAGAGTTCCGTCTCTCCGTCTTTAAATGTTCTGTAGCAGTTGTTGTAATAACTGATATTGAGTATAAACAAAGTAAATAATTTTGAAAAAATTACCAAGTGTATTAGTATATTTTTTGGTTTTGGTAAGTAAAATTGTGACATTGACTGAGTTTCTGAATTATTTGTTACAGCATTTGAGAGGAAGAATTTTTAGAATGAAAAGATCGTATAGAACAGTTTGCATACTTTCATTTTATAGAATCTCTGTGAGGTTAAGGACCTGATTAATGGGGGCATAGCTACAACTACTTCTGACTCCTAAGGGAGGGTTTTCTGTACAGTACCCTTGATTTCTGATCTTTTGGAATCTTTTGAGGTCTCCTTTCTAAGTTCCTAAATGTCATGTACTTACACATTATAGTGGTCCTGTGGTGAGTAAGATGTGTAATGTCAGAATGCCACGCTGGTTAGATAGTAGTGTTTGTAAGGGAATTTTCTGTTACTAAGCACAACCATACCTAGCTGCATACAAAATACAAGGACTGTCCGGAAAGTATCAGCTGTATAGTATGAGAAATAGCGGCATTTATGGCTGGATTTTTCCTGGACAGCCCTAGTATATATCCCATTGATGATCATGGCTCTAGACGGGGCTTCCTGTAAGTGTGTGTTTTTAGATCCGTGCCAGGCCCAGGGCGTGACTTCAGGCGGGGAGTCGCTGTGTATGCCCTTTTCTGTGGGTGAGAACGTTCCTCTGGGTTCCTGGTACTTCTCGCAGAATAGACGTCGTTCTGATCGTCAGAGCCGTGTGCAGCTCAGCTTCCTAGTTCATGTAAGGGATGGGCTGGAATGTGGCCATCTCCAGCGTAGTCTAGCAGTTATTTATCCATTTAAACATTTTATCTTGTTTCTCTCCTCACACACACACACACACAAGAGCTGAAACAAATCTATTTCAAAATGTTGAGGTGTTCAGATTTTTAATACATCGTGTAATGAAATTGTGAAACGTCCTTTTGTCTAGGCAGCTGCATTGGATGTGAGCGTGTAACCCTAGCCTTCTGTTTATTTCTGTTCTCTTATTGTTCTAAAACTAAGTAGCAAAGTACACATGTGTTATTACCATAAAATTTTTAAAGTGAAATTTTATGAGAAATGACTGAGACTCGGGATATTTTTCTTTTGAAATTCCTAAAATAGACTATAAACACTTCTTGGTAATTGATTCCTGCATATAGAACTCTAAATTGAGTGTTTCACTGAATTATAGCCGTGTGGGTTTTTTTAAAAAATGAAAGGTAGTTTTGCTTCTGCTTTTGAAATCTGGCACATTGTGTTCTGACTAAAATCTTCTACTAAAATTGTCACCTTGCTTTGACTGTTGTATTGTTCACATGGATGCAGATGTCATGTGGGCGTCTGACTGATGATTATCTATTCAGTGTCGTCTCAGAATCCCAGGTTAAGTTACGATAGTCTGAGGTCGTGGGATCTGATACACTGCTGTTAGGAGTATGTACCGTAAGGATTGTTAGGTGTTCCTGGAGACTTGTCCCCTTTTTCATCATTTAATACCCATCTCTGTCGCTGATAACTGTTCTTTCTTGGAAGTCTTCCATGTTTGAGGTTAATATAGCTGTTACTCCTTTCTATTGATTGGTGTTAGCATGACATGTTTTTCTGTAACCATTTACTTTTAATTTATGTGTCTGTATTTAAAGTGGATTGCTTGTAGACAGCATACAGTTGAGTAGTGTTTTTTTAATCAACTCTGACAATCTCTTTTTATTGGTACATTTAGACACTGATGTTTAAAGTGAGCTTTGCTATAGTTGGATTAATATCCACTGTACTGTTACTGTTTCCTACTTGTTGCTCTTGTTCTTTCTTTCTGTTTATTTCTTCCACTCCTTTTCTGCCTTCTGGTTTTAATTGAACATTTCATACGAGTATAATTCTGTTTTTTTCTCATTTCATGGCATATCAGTCATGTTTCTTTTTCACTCCTTTTTCTTATTGCTCTAGACTTTGCAGTATACATTTATAGTTAATCCAAGTTCACGTTCAGACAGTGCTGTACTATTTCATGGGCAATGTGAGTACCTTACAATACAGAGTAATCCAGGTCCTTCCTCCCATCTTATGTCATTGCTGCCATTCCTTTCACTTACATACAAGCACGTGTATGAGTGCATAGACACGTGTATGTACATAGGCACGTGTATGAGTGCATAGGCACGTGTATGTGTGCATTGGCACGTGTATGTGTGCATTGGCACGTGTATGTGTGCATAGGCACATGTGTGCATAGGCATGTGTATGTGTGCATAGGCACGTGTGTGAGTGCATAGGCGTGTGTATGTTCATAGGCACGTGTATGTGTGCATAGGCACGTGTATGTGCATAGGCACGTGTATGTGCATAGGAACATGTATGAGTCTGTAGGCACGTGTCTGTGCATAGGCACGTGTATGAGTGCATAGGCACGTGTATGTGCAAGGCACGTGTATGCATAGGCACGTGTATGTGTGCATAGGCACGTATGTACGTACACACATAAAATATATCCATAAGTGCATATAACTGAATACATTATTTCCATTGTTATTTTGAACAAATTGTTACCTGTTAGGTCAAGTAAGACTAAGGAAAGTAAAAGTTCTTATTTACCGTCACTTACTCTGTTGTGTCGTTCTTCTTTTCTTTGTGTAGACCCACGTTTCTGACCTGTATCATGTTCCTTCCTTCTAAAGAATTTTCTATTTTAACATTTTGTGAAAGGCCAGGTGTGTGGGCAACACATTCCCTTGATTTTTGTTTGTTTGAGAAAGTCTTTATTTTTCCATCTCCGCTGAAGGATAATTTTGCAGGGTTTGGAAGTCTAGGTTTGGTATTTCTCTCTCTTAACCCTTTAAATACTTCACTCTTCTCTTACTCACGTGGTGTCAGATGTGTTGGTGTCTTTGTTCCTCGGTAGGAAAGATGCTTTTTCCTGACATCTGTCAGGTTTCTTTCTTCATCTTTGATTTCCTATAGTTTGAAAATGATATGCCTAGGTTGTTTTTGTTTTTCTTTTTTGGCTTAGGTGTTCTTAATGTTTCCTGTGTGGTGTTATTGGATCTGTGGTTTGGTGTCTGGTACTAATTTGGAGAAAATCGGTCGTCGTTATGATTCTGCCCCTTTCCTCCCCTTTTGGGTTCCCATTGTGCATATGCTACACCTTTTGCAGTTTCCCCTCGGTCCTTAGCTATTCTGATTTTTCTCTTTTTTTCAGTCTTTGTTCCCTTTGCTTTTGTGAGGTTTTGGAAGTTTCTGTTGCGATATTCTTAAGATTCTTTCCTCAAATCTGCCTTGTATGAATTGATATTTCATGACTTCTCTCTTAGAGATCTTCTGAAGAATAGAAATTTTACTTTAAAAAAGATTAAAACTCATATTCTTCTGCAATTACTGTATGTTATGGGTCTTTTGGATCTTTTTTTGAATGTAAGATGCATTATGGGTTCTTGTCTCATATCACCATGTCTTTATATTGGCAATTTTATCATCCTAGCAATGATTTTATCATTACTTACAAATTCTCAACTGTGGTAAGGAACATTAAATTAAGAAAATTCAGGGAAGCTGGGTTCTGGCTCAGCGGGTTAAGTGCTCGCTTTGCAACCCCGGAGACCGAGGATCGAATCCCGGCCCCGGCCCGTGTGGACTCATATGCTGAACTGGGGAGTGCCCCCAGTTCTGTTCTCACCAGGGTGAGACCCTGCCCCGGTTCCTGCCCTATACAGCCCCACGCCCACCTGTGGAGTGAAACTATATGGAAAACTAATACTGTCAACTATGGAGACTGCTCTGGGCCCTCCCCCTTCTCTGTCTCTCTCTGACTATTTCTCTCCCTGTCAAAAAAACAAAAACAAAAACAAAAATTCAGGTATGATGGAATTGCCTAGAAGATCCAATAGTCAGGTCTTTGCTGTTGCATTATCTCTGCTTTTTTATTGCAGTGCCTCAAGAGTTGTATCCTCTTTAAAAAAAATATGAAGTCTGGAGGCACAGTCTTTGTAATTTTCCTCTTACCTTCCATCGAACACAGTTGAGAATTCTGTAACTTGTATTTTTTGCCCATAGTGACCAAGAGTAGAAAAATTGACAGAGGGAGATGTTTCAGTTATCAAATGGATAAAATAATGACCCAAAGAGACAGCAGGACTCCAGGCCTAACCGTGATGGCAAACTTGATCGTGACAGTGAGATCGTAGACTGAAGAATCAGATGATAACATCCTCGTGAATTTTCTCAAACTCAAGAGTTGATGAGTGAATAATATATTTCTGTGGTTTATATAAAGAAAATGCGGAATTTGCATCCAGTTAGTCATTTAGTGGGGAGGACTTCGTCACTGCAGTATTTTTGACAAGAGCTTGGGCCATCGTGTTTCGCTGCAAGGATGAGCTGGCAGTACTCGCGTGTTTCGTATCGTGTTTGTGCCTGGACATGTACTCGATTCAGCTTGTAGGTGGAAAGTGTTCAAGGCAGGTACCTACCGAGGGAACAGGTGATGTAGAAGTGAAAACAGATCATTGGCTCTATTAATTCTGACTGATGTTTACAAATATAAAAATGGAGATATTTCACAATCAGAGAACAAAGAACACGTCTGTCCTCAGTGAAATTAGGAGCCATCAGTTTCAGAAGCACTGCATTTCTGCAGTGCAAGAGCGAGAACCAGAAGTCACACTCATCTCTCAGAGGTGGATGTGAAATCTGGAATCCGTACGAGGTCTGACATTTAAGTTCATGAACTTGCCACCATGTGCTGACGTTGGCAGCACGGTACAAACACCTCTGTAAGGTTTCAAAGCGTTCGTGTATCAGTGTCTCACGGCCGTGTTCGTGGTGACGTGTGGCAGTGTCTTGCTGAGCTGTGTTCATTGTGTTTTTGGGTGCTTTTGGGAGAATGTTGGAGCTTGAATTAGAGCGGTGTACAAACATTAAATTTCTTGTTCAACTTGGCAAGAGTGGAAGTGAAGTCAGGGACATGTTAGTCCAAGTTGATGGGGATAACGCCGTGTAGAAGACAGCAGTGTGCACATGGATTCAATGCTTTACTGAGTGGAGAGAAAGCATCACTGATGAAGAGAGGTTAGGGTGGCCAGTCACTAGCAGAAGTGGTGAAAACGTTGCAAAAATTTGTTGTATTGTGCATCAAAATCATCCGCTGACTGTGAGAAGCCGATGTCAACAGACCAAGTCAACATCGATAGAAACAGTTGGGAAAATCTTCACTGAAAACCTGGCATGAGAAAGGAGTGTGTGGAAATGGTCTTGAAGGAGCTCACCGATGAACAAAAGCAAAGGGGAACTGAAGTTTGCCAAGACCTTTTGGAGAAGCAAGATGACATTTTGAGCCATATTATCACTGGTGATGAAACATTGGTGTACCGATGTGACCCTGAAACAAAGCGTCTAGTGCACCATGGAAGTCAGCCCATTCTCCACGACCACAACGGGTCCGTCAGTCCAAATCCAGAGTCAAAACAATGTTGTTAACCTTTTCTGATATCAGAGGGATTGCTCATGATGAAATTTGTACCAACTGGACAGTAAACCAAGTTGACTTTTTAGAAGTGCTGAAAAGACTGAAAAGTTTAGACAAAAAAATAACCTACACATTTTACCAACAACGCATGGCTCTTGCATCACGACAGTGCACCTGCTCACACAGCACTGTCTGTGAGGGAGTTTTTAGCCAGTAAACAAATTCCTGTATTGGAACCCCCTCCCTGCTCACCTGATCTGGCCCCCAATGACTTTTTTCTTTACCCAAAGATAAAGGAAACACTGAAAGGAAGGCATTTTGATGACATTCAGGATGTCACAGTAGTTATGACATTGGCTCTGATGGCAATTACAGAAAAAGCTGCAAAATAGCTTTGAAGGGTGGACTGGGTGCTGGCTGTGGAGTGCAGCTTCCCAAAGGGCGTCCTTCGAAGGTGACCGTAGTGATATTCAGCAGTGACGTGTGCAGCACTGGTTCTAGGATGGGCTCCTGAACTTAACTGTCAGACCTCGTATCCAAACACATTTAAAGACTAACGGGTCGAGTACCCACTACCTACCTTAAGTAGCCCAGTGTTACAGATAAGATCCACATTTCATGCCCAGTGGTACTCACCTCTCCCCCAGCAACCACGCCCCCTGAACTTGGCATTTATCTCCTGTGCGTGTTTTATGTCCCTCAGTAAGTAGCGTCTGTGTGAAATTCGGGTAAGTAGTTGTTATAGATGATATGATTGTTTAAGAGAATATGATTGTATGTCTGTCACTCTAGATTCACCCACATTTATACTCTTACATTCATTCATTCTCATGCTGCACATGCAACATTCCATTGTACACTATCTCCCAGTTTTATTAATCATCCTTTTTCGCTGTTTTCAGTTTGTTGCAGTTTTGCGTGTGTTGTGTTGGGTGCTGTTGCTCACACGTCCTTGGGCGTGTGTTTGGGATGTGTCCTCAGTGTGTGCACAGAGCATGTGCTCTGTCAGCTGCACTTGTCACCGCGTGGGGTCACGCGGGGCGGCCGTGCCTCTCGTGACTCGTCCATGGCGGCTCCTGAGAGGACTTCTGGGGCCATTTTCCTTGTTTCCCATCTGTCTGCTTAGATGATGGGCACCCTTCTTAAACAGTTGAATTTTACTAAAAATCATGTTCTTGTTGAGCCACACAGAGTAAATGATCCCTGAAGGGATTCTTTACTTCCGTCCCTTCCAGAGTTAGGACTCATAAACTCAGAATGACGGATGTGAGGCCAGTGATGCTTAGCCACGCCCCGCGGACCCCAAGGCGGCGCCTCGCGGGGCCTCACGGTGGGACAGCGGCTGCAGCGTTGATGGCGCCAACGCAGCCCGAGGTCTTTGCAAGAACAGGGAGGCGGCGTCAGCCTGCAGTTACTGACGTTGTGACATGATGGGTTTATTCGCATTATTAAATGGACGGACTTTTAAAAATGGGTCGTTTCAGTTTGCATAGATAACAGAACATGGAACCCGAACAGGCCTGAGGGTTCCCTGGGGTGCTGAGGCCACAGAGTTTGAGAACCGCCGCTGGGGGCACGTGGTCGGCATGAGCGTGTGTTCTTCCCGAGGCTGCTCGTGGAGAAGGACTGTGCGTGCTGCGTAACCGGGTGACGTCACTCGTGGTCACGTCCATGTGCTGCGTAACCGGATGATGTCACTCGTCACATCCATGAGCTTTAAGTAAAATTTCAGATCGTGTTAAAATGTGTGTTAACTAGATTGTATCTCTGCAGGTGCTGACCTGAAGGAAAGAGTTAAAATGAATCCCAGTGAAGTAGGTCCTTTCGTCTCCAAAATCAGAGCGGTGATTAGTGAGATCGGTAAGTGCCCCAGGGACGCCGTGCGCATGCGTGTCAGGGGGCGTGGCCTGTGTGCTCTGAAGGGGCGTGGCCTGTGCGTACGGATGTCCGGGATATTTTGCAGCTAACGAGGCTGCCAGTGTGTGACGTTGCATTTGGAGGAGACGGTAGTTAGAAGACGGAATGATGTGGCATACGTGTTTAACTTAAAGTATCCATCTCTCTTAAATCAGTGCATACATAAGGACATTTATAGATTTGGAATTTTTTGTTTTTTACATAAATAGGATTGTACTATTTCAGAATTATAGATTGCATATAATATTTATATAAGGACATATCAATCCACTGTATTAATACTTTTTAATATATTGCTGAATAGTAATGTACAGTTTTATCCAAAATTTAAAATTATTTCTTCTTTTTAAAAAATCTTTGTAAAAATGCTTTATTAATAGACATTTGGTTTTTTTTCCTATTTATAAACAAGCAGTGATTACCTTCACCAGATCTATTCATGGGAAAGCTCAGTGCACACTAGGGTAGAAGGGAACTTCCTTGGCAGGTGTGCTTCTCAGTAGTAAAATGTATGTGCAGTCTCCTAAGATCTGGACAGGCAGGGCGTACTGTCACCACCCCCCCACCCCCCGTCCACGTGGTCCTGAAGTCCTTCCTGTGTGAAAGGTGGGAAGGAGAGACAACGTAAGGACTAGAAAAGTATTGAACCTCTGTCCTTCTCAAGTGGCATGGTTGTCTCCAGTGGAAATCTAAGAGTGGGAATCCGGGATGGCTCAGTGGCTGAGCACTTGTCTTGCAACCACCAAGTCCTGGGATTGAACCCCTGCCCCAGCTCATATAAACCCACATGCTGGACTGCAGTGCAGCTTGTCACTACCAGGATGGCTTGATGGGAAAGGTTCTCACCCCCCAAGCAGGAGGCCCCCAGTTCAGTTCCCCCCACATGGCCCCATGTCCACCTGTGTAGAGTGACACTGTGTCACAGCTAATGATGCCCAACTATGGAGACGGCTCTGGGCCCTCCCCCTTCTCTCTCTCTCTCACCTTCTCTCAAACAAAAAAATAAATCTTACAAAAAAGAAAAGAAAATCTAAGAGTATCATGAAATTAATTGTAAATAATGAATGTCACAAGATAGCTGACTCTATGATCATATTTAAAAATAATCATGTTGCCTGTCTTTATGCCAGTGACAGACAAAAGGTATCAGTGAAAAAGATACCATTTACAGTGGGGACAAAAAGTGGATTTAGAAATATATGCAAGCTATACAGAAAAATTATGAAATTTTATTTTAAGACATTAAAAAAGAAATGGGGACATTATCTTCTTGGTTCACTATCAAAAAGGTGATTCTCACAAGTGACTCAGTTCACATAGTCAGTGTGTTAACAATTACACTGAAGTTCTCTGTGTGGATTCTATAAGAAAGTTGCGTGTGAGGAGGCCCCGAGTTAGCCGAGCATGCCTGCCTAAGGGAGGAGAGAATGGGGCGCTTGCCTTATCAGCACTCCAGACTTATTTTAAAGATGAGAAAATTACCGTAGTGTGTGATTGGCTTTCGGATAGACAAACAGCCAGAAGGGTGGAATACAGAACCCAGAATAGAGGAGGACATGCCTGGGAGCTGAGCAGGAAAGAGGATGCATTGCAGATCTGACTGTGTTTTTCAAGTAAAACAAACTTTCATGATCTTGATGGAGTGAAAAATTTCTTAAACACAAAATAAAGCACTTAAAAGGAAAGCTTGAAAAATGGCATCAATTGAAATTTAAGAACATTTGGTCATTAAAAGGCACTGTAAAGAAAGTAGAAAGGAACTCCACAGACTCATAGAAAATACTTGAAACACAGATGTCCAGGGATTCAGGTTCATGCACACGAGTCAGCACCTACAACCATACGTGTGTCCTGGAAGTCAGGGAGACAGCACAGCACAAACAGGCTGCACACGAGAGGAAGGGACGTGGGACGTGAACGTGGGAAGAGCTGAGCAGCTGTGTGATTGTCACAGAAAAGCAAGTTCCGCCCCACGCGGCTCTGCAGCCTCCAGGCTGACTGGCCAGGAGCCCTCTGTCCAGACAGCACCGCGTTGGGAGCGGCGTGGTCACCAAGGGCTACAATGTGACTGCTTAGGAAACACTCAGGTTTTCTTACAGAGCCGAACATGCTCCACAAGCCTCACTGGGCCCGTTTTCTAGGGGCTGTTGACTGAGAGGGGCGACTTCAAGTCTGTCTTCCCTAGACTCCTGTGAGGAACATGCTAGAGGTGGGCCCAGTAACACAGGGGCGGGCGTCTATCAGAGGCTCATGAAATAACAGCCTTTCTTCATGTGCTGCTTTTGATTCCATCCTAATTTATTTTAAAATGTTTCTGGTTGTGCCCTAATCGGTGGATTGCTACTTGGAGTTTGAACCTATACTATTCTTTAGGCATTTTGCACACATGTCCTAAGGAAACTTAAACCAAGATAAAAGAAAAAGACTGTTTATAGTAACAATATCGCTAATAGTAAAAAGCTGAAAGCAGCCAAGTTCCGGTGACAGGAGATTGGATAGATGTTTTGAATGCATGTATTTGTAGAGTGGACTGTGCACGGCATTGTAAATAAGTGAATAACTTACACATGTAACCGCAGCATGGTTGAGTCTTTCAAATGTTGAGTTAAAACAATATAATTTTTTATAAAACTGTAAAGATTTATAATAGTTTCACAATGACTAGTATAATATAATCTGAGAATTTATGCATTTGCAATGTGTTTTCTTTGCTGTTGCCCAAAAGGTTCTATGACTTTTATTTTAGATGCATGGTGTTAAGTATTGTTCAATAAAGAACATTTTCAAAGTTTGCACAATTGTTTGTCAGTCTGCCAAGTTGCTCTAAATGTTTTGTTCTCTGTTCCTTTTTTGTTTGTTTGAAAGTCAGGGAGATTTTAAAAACATAATAAGTAATTAATTTAGTTGAATTGGCTGCAATTCAACATATATTTTACCCCCCCCCCCCAATCTGATGTAATAACAAGAAATTGGAAGTGCTGAATTTCGGTGTGTGAAGTGGCTGATGAAACACTCCAGTTAATGTCCTCATGAGTTCCCAGCAGGGACTTCCCGGTCTCAGCGTTCGTGCCCTTTATCTCTCGCCAAGAATGGCGGAGAGCCGAGTGGAGTCAGTGTTCTCAGAGCCGCTGTTCTCCCACGCGGGCGGTTAATGCTCTCTTGCGAGTGAGTAATAGTTTGGCATAGAGTTCGTCTTCACAGCTTGCAACTTACGGCCTCTCCTTTCCTTTGGAATGTTACTGCCTTTTCTGACTTTCACTGGGTGCTAATCACATTGTGACTTTGGACAGTTTCGTGACAATTACACTGTTTGTGAAATATAGCAGGAGGAATGCGCCTCCCAAGCAGCTCCCGAGGCAGGACTGCCCTGGAAGCTGCTGGGAGGGGGGCGGGGGGGTGAAAGGCGGCGTATTTTACCGGAGACTTTGGTGGAAAGGGGCACTGGGTGGGGCCTGTGCAGCTGTGTGCTGGGACAGCTGGAAAAGTCACCTCAGCCCGGCTGTGACCCTGGGGGGCCCTGGGGGCGGCGGTGCTGCCCCCGCCTCCAGGGTGAGCGGAGCACGCCTGGGGCGCCCGCCTTCCCGAGGGGACAGGTGTACCCGTGTCCTCCACGTGCACAGTGCAGCCCAGCCCACGGGAGGGGATGGGGTGGGGCTGGTCAGGGTGCCGGCCACCTGTGTTCAGGTGACACACCTGCCTCTGCCAGTGTGTCCACCTGTCCAGTGCGGGCTGTCCTAGTTCTGACCTCACAGCGCTGGCGGGAGGGTTGGCCCACTTGTGAACGGCCTAGCAGTGAGTGCCACACACTGCAGGGCCGCCTGGAGCTTTCTAGACCCCTAAGGAGCCAGACAGGCAGGTGAGGAAGCCGCCGGGAAAGAGCAGACAGATGGCCTTCCCCGTCTTCACAGCTCACCCTGTCTCCCGGGAGCGCTGGCCCGGGTGCCCCAGCCCTGCCTGTGATGTGCGCGCGCGAGCGCGCGCGCATGTGTGTGTGTGTGTGCAGGCCCCAGCCTCCCTGTGATGTGTGTGTGCGTGTGTGTGCAGCCCCAGCTCTCCCTGTGACGTGTGTGTGTGCAGCCCCAGCCTCCCTGTGATGTGTGTGTGTGCAGCCCCAGCCCTCCCTGTGATGTGTGTGTATGTGTGTGCAGCCCCCAGCCCTCCCTGTGACGTGTGTCTGTGTGGGGTGAGCCTGGTCCCTCTTTCCCTGTGTGAGCAGCTGTCCGTGGGCTTCAGATCACTCAGTGCTTCCAAGGGCCTGAGGAGCGAGCCTCTGCGGCGGTCCACACGTTAGAGTCCTGTAGAGGGAGATGTTGAGGGATGGGACTATTTCATCTTCTTTCGTTTTAAATGCTGAGGGGTGACTGAGACGTAACGTGTGCATTGAGGGTGCACGGCATGGTGATCCTACACATTCGTGTCCTGCGACGTGGCCACCACCTGCCACGTCAAAGCTCGTTCTCTGTGGTGAGAGCCGTGAGGACAGGACATTAGGGTTGACCAGCCCAGCTTCGCATTCCTGTGGTCAACAACGACATTAGCAGTCAGGATTCTGCTTCACAGAATCATTAGCTAGTCTTTCTGAGCCAGTTACAGAAATGAAAGACGTCTCAGTAAAGTGTCATTGTTTCTGGACTCAGCACCGCCTGGTCTTGCGCTCCGTGGCTGACACGCTTCCTGGTCACGCCTCCAGGTGGCTCAGGCCGAGCACCTCCCGGCGGGATGGGCCGTGCCGACCGCTGTCCCTGGTGCTGACGGCGGTGGGACCAGCCTCTGCTCCGGGGCCACCTGCCTCTGTCTTGTTTGAGTAGATGTGTTACTTCTGCGAGAGATGATCGTTCTGAGCATCAGGGTAGCCCCTAAAGGATCGCGAACTAAGTCGTTTCACCTTAAAATTTATCTGAACCAACATCTCATAAAAGACTAGACTCTAAGATTATGAAGTCAGAACTGTAATTCTGTTAATTCAACAAAATGTATTACTACTTACAGAAGTATTTCAGTGACATGGGAAGCTTCAAGGTATTACTGCACATTTATATGATGTAACATTATACACTCAGTCCATGTTTTTGAAAAACAACAATGAAGGAAATGGTGATTTTGTTAACGGCAAAAGGGATACAGAATTCTGTCTATAACATCCCATGTAGAAGTGCATTTGTGGAGAGCTGACTTACTAAGGGGCGCACAATCTCTGTTTCAGCTAACCTCCCGGTTCCGACGATCGCAGCCATCGACGGACTCGCGTTAGGGGGAGGCCTGGAGCTGGCGCTGGCGTGCGACATCAGAGTGGCAGGTATGAGTCGGTCCTCTTAGAAATGTGCTGCCTAAAAATCGGGTTGATCCTGACTCTTCAGAGATGCCAAATGTTTTATTTTTTTCCCTGTTGTTGAGAACATTTAGAAGAGGTACCTGTTGGCTTTAATGAGTATTTAAAATCCCAACTAGAAGGCAGTCTTTCCTAGAGTCCTGTTCAGTCTCAGCAGTAGGAACGGACACAGATCTGAGGTCCTGCCCCTTTGGGCTCGTTTTTTCCTCAGAACAGGGGCAGCGACAGCCACCGCCATGCAGATGGAGCGAGTTGTCCATCACGTAGCTGCGGGAGTACTCATCAGGTCTGGACTCACCAGGTCTGCACTCACCAGGTCTGCACTCACCAGGCCTCCACTCACCAGGCCTGCACTCACCAGGCCTGCACTCACCAGGCCTTCACTCACCAGGTCTGCACTCACCAGGTCTACACTCACCAGGCCTTCACTCACCAGATCTCCTGGAGGCGCCCTTCCTTCCAGGGTGGGCCTGGGAGGCCCGGTGGGGCGGTTGGGACAGGAGTGGTGAAAGCAGTGAGTACTCACCAGCCGCCTGCTGACCTGGCGCTGGCGCTGAGCACGTGACCCGGGCCAACTCACTCGCACTTCCTAGTGCCATGAGGGAGCTGAGCAGGGGGTGGCTCACGACAGCCCCAGATCAGTGCTCGGTGCTGCCGCCCCACCGCTGTGGTCCTCGCACCACCACAGTGCTGTGTGCGCCCTGGCTGCCTCACCACAGTGACGGACGGGCCCCAGGACCAGGGCAAATAAATACCTGCCCCCGTTGTGCCCCTCATCCCATGGTCACTGCTGGTGGAGCTGCCTGTTCAAAGTAGAGTCAGTACAGTTGTGTTTTAATAACTTTGGTGACTCTTGGGACGTGTTCTGTCTAGTCCATCTACTTTTTCTGCTTCCAACTTCCTTTTGGAGCTCTCTTTTCTTGTGTGAATCACTGGGTTTTAAACTGAAAAGCTAAGCCACACACAGTCCACTTCCGAAAGAACGCCGGTTCTGGGAAGTAGAATGTGAGGTGCAAATAGAGGAAGGATTAAGATGTCGTAAAGCGGTGCTGATCGGAGAGGAGAAGGGCTTGTCCAGCGGTTGGGACAGGAGAACGTCTGTCAGAACGGGAAGCCGCCTGTCTGAAGGCCACATCCAGCGGCTGGGGAGTCCTGCCCGTCAGGCCTGTCGGTCCCCTGTGCTGAAGGAGCCTGTGGGCTGAGGCTCACGTGGGCCTGGGCAGTCAGGGCAGAGTCAGCCCAGAGTGCGAGGAGGCGCTGGGAGGTGTGTGCACGGCCCCTCCGGCCTGAGCGGGACAGAGTGTTTGTCATGTGCCCAGAGCGTGCGCAGACCACGGATGACTTATTTCTGGGATTTCCCACGTCATGTTTTTGGACAGCGTTTGCCCTTGGGTAATAGACGCGGACAGTGAACGCGGGATAAGCTGGGACTACTGTATTTGTAACTTATTTTACTGATTTTTCAAGTTGTCATGGTGGCTGCAGTGGATATTTAATCTTTTTCCTTTCTTTTCAGCTTCCTCTGCAAAAATGGGCCTGGTTGAAACAAAGTTGGCGATTATTCCTGGTGGAGGTAAGAACTATTCACACGCATCTTGTTTTTCCTAAAGACAGGGCGTAAGGCAGAATGGCGTTAATGGAAAAGGCATCATTTTGGGTAAAGAGACTGGCGCTATGTCATTGGCTCCTGTAGCCGAGTCCCCATCCCCAGCGCAGCCTCAGCCTGTGGCGGGCAGGACGGCGGGCGCTCCTGTGCCGCTCCCCACAAGCTCCCAGTTCCTGAATCATTGCACCAGTCAGAGTGTTCTTGAGGGGTGAGGGCGTGGAACTTGGGGTGCCCTGTGAGGGCCGCCCCGCAGGCACCATCACCCAGTAAATCCGAGATTGTTCTTCTTTGTCTGGTGCAGAGTTGGGGATATTCACATAGTGTGAGGTTTTTCATGCAAATAGACTTCATGTGAGGATGTGCACGCTGACAACTCGTTAGTATATGAATAAATTAACAGTAGCAGTGTTTGACATTAAAGGCTGTGTGGGAACTTCAGGCATGTTTGTACCTGAATAGGTTAAGATGGTATCTAACCTTATTGTAAGAGTGTTCATCCTGGTTAGTTGTATAGGCAGAAATGAAAACAGTTCAGTGACACTGAGGACTCAAATCAGCGTGTGAGGTTCACTACGTTTTCTGCCCTGGAATCGTGATGATGCTGTTCTTGTAGGTGGAAATGTTTACTTGCTACCTGTTCTGTCACGCCGGCCTCCTCACAGTGCCTGAGACGGAAGCGGGATTTATAAGAAAATATATCCCGATGCAGAGAACTGTCAGATAACTAATAGGTGAAGTAAAAACGGGCTAGAAAAAAGGTGCGTCATATTTCAGAGATTCTTTGGAGAAGCAAGCATTTATTAGTGACGAGGAGATAACGGATCCTGGAAAGACGGGGCTGTAGTTGGGTGGTGGTCGCCCAGAGATCTGTCGGCCTGGACCCTAGAAGGTGACTCGACGTGGAAAAGGGTCTTTGTGGACGTCATCAAGTGAAGGATCTGGACGTGAGGCCGCCCTGCAACTGCAGTGACTGGTGTGCTTATGTGGAGAGAAGACTCGGACAGACGGAGAACGAGGAGACAGGCCTGTGAGGGAGGCCAAATCGAGGCCGTGGGCTCTGCAGCCGCAGACGCCAGGCCTCCCCCTCAGGGCCACGGGGGGAGCAGCTCCTGGACCTTGGACGTCAGGCCTGCAGGGAACCAGGCCTCTGCTGTTCAAAGCCTGTGTCTGTGGAGATTTGTCACAACTTCCCTAGGGAACCAGCCCAGTGGGTTTTCATGCGCAGGTCACTTTTTTGGGTGGGGACTTAGGATGTGGTAGAGGTCGGGGGTGGGAGGGGGTGAACTTGGAGGTTTGGGTGTGTACCATGTCCTGACTGAAATGTGCTGTGTACGCCCACCAGCAGGTGGGGGCCTGGGGGGTGTGAGGTGATGGCTGGACTGCCACCTGTGCTGTGGGACCAGGGACTCGGGAGGCGGCTTCCGCTCCTCGCAGCTGCCCATGGGGGTGTCTATGCCATGTGGGACCAGAAGTGGGCACATCCCTGCCGTGTGCGGACACCCCTCAGGGCCCGCCTTGGGCCGACCTGCTCAGAACCCACCGGGAAGACTTGATTGGGTTTGGGCGACGTGTTCTCATGAATATAGTTACTTTCACACTTTTCGTTAAATAAATTTGTCATGGAGTTCAGAAGGCTTCACCATTAGCCCATGTGAGACTGACTCCGGGTTTGGGTTCAGTGAAGGTTAAACACAAGAGGGAGCCTGACGCTGCTGGTTGTCGTGTGTCTGTGGCAGCAGCTCACTGGAAGATGTTGGCCAGAAGCTAGCACTTAGCTTGCTTGCTTTTTTGAAACTGAATAACAGTAAGATTATTTTTAGGGTGTATTTTACAAATTTTCTTAAAACTGTTTCTTAAAACAGTTTCTTAATGCAGTTTTGAGATTAATACTCTAAATTTTAGTTTTTATTAAAAGGTAGATTGTCTACTATCAAGTGACTTAAAAGTATATAGTTAGTGAAAAGGAAGATGTAAGGGAATTTAAAAACATTAATCAAGTGAACTTCTTTAAGAATTAATAGCATGACATCAAATGTGATTTTAAACTGGAACGTGCAGGTTTGATATAGACAAATACAGAATACAAAATACAGTGCTAATGATTTAAAGCACTAGCCAATTTAAAAATGATTAGAATTGTTACCCTAGACCCTTCCTACAGAATTCTGAGTTACTCGTAGGTTGGGGAGTTCCTCACACCGCGTGGCCTTTGTCTGTTCTCCAGTGTTTTCACCTCTAAGAAAGCAGCTACCCTTCCTGTCTTCCCAACTGGGAGAATGCTCCAGTGCATGAAGTAAAAATCTCTCTTTAGAAATAGCTCCTCAAAGACCATCTCCTTTGGCACATTGATAAGAACCAAGTAGCTTCTTTTTTATTTGACAGTTTAGCAAGTTCTTTGTACACAAAGTGAGGGCAGCTTCGCTCCTCGCTGGCCTTGGTTTCACACGTCTTCTGCTGGAGGACTTGGGTGACATCACATCGCAGCTGAGACGCTGCAGGGGCCACTCGCTTGGCATGCCCCCTGATGCCCCCTGATGCATGAGGGGTCTGGGCCGTGCCTGCGCTGCTCTCTCCAGCTGCGATGGAGGAAATACTCAAGCTTCAGGAAATTCAAAAGGCAGTGAAGTGGGCCTCTTTCTTCTCTGTGTCCAGACCTCTCCGTTATCTCTCTGCCGCCCACTCCCCTATGTGCGCCCCCTTCTTTGCAGAACCTTTCAGATGAACAGTGTGAACCTTGGGCTGTTGCAGCGTCTTTCCCAAGAATGAGAATGGACTCGTACTAACACAAGGCTATTACCACATGGAACTATATTCCCATGAACGTCACATTGCCCCACGTGCTTCCAAACGCTTTTTGTAGTTCTTTTCCAATTCAGGGTCCAGTTCAGTGTCACATGCCACATTTGGTTAGATTTCTTTTTTTAAGTCTAGACATGTAATCCATTTCTTTTTGTTTTTTTTATAACTACGGTAACTAAAAAATTCAGACAAATTACCTAACTGAGGTTTGCACATTGTGTATTTGACAGAATTATTCTTCACGTTTAGGCTTAGGTTGAAAACATCTCACCAAGAATACCTAGTGGGCCATGTTTCGTTTTCATTCCATTCGATGGCACTTAGTTTTGGGTTGTCCCAGTTTGATCACCCCTGAAGGTGTGACCAGCTGTGGGTACAGCTCTTAGCATTCTCCTCATGGAAACTTCAGGAAGAGCATCTTCAGTAGCCATGACGGCCGTTGGCTGCTCCCCAGAGTCGAAAGGCACAGAAGCAGCTCAGAGCACTCGAGCGTCACCGGACACGACAGGCATCCCTGCGGCCAAGCGCCGTCTGCCTCCAGGGGAGCCGTCGGCACCGTGAGCGCGCACGTGTTCAGCAGTAAGGATGGCTCTGGCCTGGTGCCCGGGCTGCTATTTTAAGGTGTGGCTGTGGAGTCACGATGGATTTTTAAACCCTGTGTGTGTGTTGTCCTACACACGGTAGTCACTTTGGAAAGTTCTGTTTCTGACCTTTACTGAACATCAGGACCCGAGCTTGTTCCTTTGAGTTTCCCAGCCGTGACTCATCGTCCTGTGAGCATGAATTTGATTTTTCATAAATAGCGGAGGCCTTGCTGCCAAGTCTGGTTAATAAGGTCATCCTATTTCAGGGAGAAGGACAGGCTGCTTCTTGAAGAGGCTTACGAAGTGCCAGGCACAGGCCGGCGTTGCGGACAGGGGATGCGCTGCCTCCTCAGGGGCCTCTGCCCGCGGAGCCCGCAGACTCACCAGCACACCTGGCTCCTAACCCTGTGCCGTGCGTCAGGGTGTGACTCTGTCGTGTCTACTGCGGGCGTTTTAGGGGTCAGTTGTGAGCCTTCCATTGCTGACAGGCCATTTGTGATTGGCTGTGGGAGACACACACACCTGTACACCTGCACAAATAGCGCAGACTCCACACAGCTCAGCCACCAGTCTTTTGTCTCCACTTAATCCAAACATCTAATGAGCTCATCTTCATTCTCAGTGATGGAGTGTGACTGTTTTTAGGCTAAGGTTTGCAGTTTCCCATCGTTTTTGTAGAACACTTTTATTTTCTTGTATAGACTTACATTTTATTTTACTTAATTTTAACCTAAGAATTGATTGTAGTGCTTGCTTTAAGTTTCCAACTTATTTTCCATGTTCTCACTAATTTCTGGTTTGTTGTTGTGTGTTCAGAGAGTGCTGTCATGCTGCTTTTAGGACGCACTTGCGGCTTTGTTTTGTGTGATGCTGGGCCTTCGTTTTGTGTGATGCTTGCGTGGCCATTTGTACAGATGCTGTACTGTGGGCTTTGAAAAGGTGTCCTTTTAGTTTGTAGGGTTTGTGCATAGTCTTATTTAATTATTTTGTTCTTTTTTAGTTTTTGTGCCTTTGATCTGGCAAGTGAGAAGTTTGTCAAAGTATCCACTGCTATGTTATTTCTGTCAGGTTTTTGTTTTCCTGTCAGATTTTCTTGTATGTATTTAAATTCCATGTATTTTGGTGCTTAGAGAGGTCAGACATGCCTCATGATTCATAGCACTTTGTTGGTGTGGCATGCCCCCGTTTTCCCATTAAAACTTTCTCCTTGAATTCCGTCTCCCCTGATTATGACACCGGGGACCCCTGCTTCCTCCGAACAGCCTTGCCTGGCGTGTCTTTCCCATCCTTCTGTCTGTCCCTTTGAGCTGCTTTGTTACAGGTGTGTCTTATGGACGTCATATAAGAGACACTGAATAGTCAGTGCTTCTGAGAGGTGACGTTGTGCTGTTCTGCAGTCCTTGGTGCAGGAAGGAAGGAAGCCCCATAGCAAGGAGGTGCCGTAGGCCCAGGGCTTGCGGGCTGGCTGCCCGCCCGCCTCCTCCAGAAGCCCCCCCGCTCTGGATTCTGGGCGCTGTCATGCCTGATTGCGCTCCCATGCACAGGATTAGCGTGTCGTTATGTGGTCTCTGCGTGTGGTAGGAAGATACTTCTTAAAAACGTTTTGTGGTTCATTACTCGCCTTCTTTTTGAATGTGACCTAAGTGGAGTCAGCTGCCATTACCTTTGTGGAGTTTCGCAGAAACAGTTCTCAGTCCCCTGGAGTGTCACAGGCACCTGCACTAGGCAGTCGTTAGATGTGGAAAAGAATTTCTTACTTAAGTCTGTTGATCCTTAATTGCTTCTACATTTTGAAAATAATACAGATAACATTTTGAGAGTGAGCATTAGCTTAGAGGTCAATTCGATATGGGCTATATTATTTTGGCTGTCGCATGGAAAACTTATTTAACTTTTTTAAAAGTACGAAGAAGGTGTGCTCAGGAAGCTATTTTGGGACAGATTGCTGTTTCTCTCCCCCCGTAATAAAACGAGCGCGTCCCATGGTGTGAGCTCTCTCGTGTGCGAGGGGGCTGGCAGAGCAGTGATGCCGTCAGGGTCAGCGTGGCCACTTTCCATCTTGTGAACGCAGGCCCAGCGCCCGGGAATTCATTTATCCCCTGACCTGCTAATAGCCACACTCCTGTCACGAGCGCTTCAGAAGCAGAGGGAGCATCTGGAAATGGGCCCAGTCACGCTGTTCGAGGATGAGGTGCAGGGTTTCTGTTCAGCTCAGTGTTTGGCATGTTGAAGCCACTGAGATCTTATGAAAGCCAAGGAGCTGTTAATTAATCAGACTTTCACCTGGTGCCATGATAGAATTCTCTGGCTCACGGGGTTGAGAATGCGCACCTCGTACGTGTATTTCTGAATTCCGTAACATCACAGCCAGCTTTAAACACGGTCGGGTGCCCCCTGTGCCCTCACCAGCCACAAGCACGTAGCTGCAAAAGGGAGACAAGCCGGAGGAGGCCTCTAAACGAGGGGTCTGTTAGCTCTCACGTCCCTGATATTTAAAATGCTGCTTTGGAATCAGTCGTGTGTCATCTCAGTGTTGCAGAAAGGGGTGGAGAAAATGTGAGCCCCCATAAAGCCCCTAACCCCGTGTGCGTGGGCGGAGGCTTGGCTCTCTGCTCTTGTCTCCTGACTTGTGAGGCAGCCTGAGGCGTGAGCTGGGGAACGGCCTCATGAGGACAGACAGGAGGACAGACGGGAGGAGCGGGCGGTTCTGACAGGTTCACGTGAGCACACCCTCCGTGCCGTGTGTTCAGGGATGTCCGTCCTTCTCTTTTGCTGCCCGGCCGCTTCCTTGCCAGATAAGCTGTCCCTCTGCTTTATGTGGTTGGAGATACGGTACCTGCCTGTTTAGTTCCTCCAGCGGGCGGGTCTGGGAAGAGCATCCGTGTGACGGCTGGGGCATGTGTTCTGCTGAGATGGGCCCCACAGCCTCCGTAAGTGAACAGGTCTCCCGAGTTCCGATTGGAGGGGAAGCTTGCAGATGTTGCGTGTCCTGGGACCAGGCTGAGCTGAACCAGTGGTGGCCTGTGCCGTGGTTGTGTTGTTCTCAGCCAGGCTGTCCCAGGCCCTGTGGGGACACATTCGTCAGATTCCAGGGGCCTGTGCCAACGGCTCCTGGGCGGGAGGAGGGGCAGGCGCATTCTTCAGCTCCCGCCCCGCTGAGCAGCCCCGCGCCTCGCAAGCGAGCAGAGGAAGGAGGTTGAGGGCAGCCGCTTCTTGTGCTGTGTGGCCGCTCAGGCCCTTCTCAGTGCAGAGCCGATCGTCCCCGTGGTGCCTGCTCTGCACCTGGAAGCCCCTGGGGGCTCAGGTTCATCCTGCTGGGAGGCGGGCAGAGCTCACGCTGCTGGCCAGAGGAGGCCCCGCCTGCCACCGGCTGAGCTCCCTCCTCACACAGCCCCTGCCTGCCCCCCAGGAAGACCTCGTGTGCTGTGACACGCACCTCACTCCCCCCACGGCACCCGGGGGTCTTAGGAGCCAGTCAGAGTTGGGGATTAAGGCCCATCTCATGAATGATGCATCTGCACCCGGGTCCCCAGCCCCCGGTACCGGCTGTGGCCTGTGGGGAGCTGGGCCGCACAGCAGGGGCTCATCGCCGGGGCTGGGTGAGTGCGGTAACCAGGCCCACGGAGCCTCCGGTTTGGCGCCTGCCTGTCCCCGCTGGCTGAGGGGGGCTCACCAGAGGACCCAGTGCCTGCCAGGGCTCCAGCTCCTGAGGGTCCTGCCCCCCAGCCTTCGCCCCGACGTCGACAGCCCAGCTCCTCCCAACGTGCCGGGTGCCGTCCGAGCGGCGCTTGGGCGCGTGCTTGTGCGAGTCTGTGGGGCCCTTTCAGTGGGCAGCTGGGCTGGAGCAGCCTCCGCCCCACGCAGGCCGAGCCCCCGCGGACTGTCCGTCAGCTGTGGGGACACCCCTGCTCCCGGAATTGCCCCCCAGGTTCTGAGCCGCTGCATGTGTGCGTGGGACCCGCAGTCCCGCGTCTCCCCTCCTGCCCCTCGTGACGTGGCTTCTGTGTGTCTTTAGTTACAGGGCTGTGCTCAGCGGGTTGTCGGCTGGTTCTCAGTGGTGGTTGCTCTGTAGTTGCGCTGAATTTTCACGTGTCTGTGGGCAGAGGCGAGCAGAGCGTCTCCCTACCTGACGGGCCGTTTGTGAGCCTGCACTGTAAGCCTCTGTCACAGCACGTCCCCGTGGGCACTGCCACGTTCTACTCTGCTCCCCGGCCCTGTGGGCTGGTCACTCACGGTCCCTTTTGCTACAGTTGCATTCTTGTGACTGGTCCCCCAGGGCTTCCCTGTCAGAACTGCTGTGTGCCCTTAGGAAACACAGTGGCCGAGTGGTCAGACACCCGCCCCATGCGCCGCACGCCCTTCCGCGTGAGCCACAGATGGCCAGGGGGTGCGGCCCTGTGGCCCTGCGGGGGCGTCTGAGCCCAGTCAGCTCGCCTTGTTGTTCACGTTGCGCATTCCTTTTTGAACCTGATGTTTCGTGAGAGGGAGAGGAAGTCCGTCTCGGAAGTGGCCAGCCCTGATCTGTCCCCCGAAACGCCTGGAAGACGCACTGTGACCCGCGCTGTCGGCATTGTGATCCGAAGCTGACATCGTCCTGAAGCGTGTCTTCCACATTCAAGGAAAAAATAGCTCTAAGTGGGGCTTTCTGTTTATGAGTGGGCTTTGGAAGTAAGTCACGGGATATTTATTTGTAGAAGGAGATCAGCTCTGATTATGTTAACAGACGGTCTCACTGGGGTGCTTTCAACTAAAAGCGTCGTAAGGGTCCCCCTTCATTAGTAAGGCTTCTTTCTCCATGAAGTCATAAGAGGAGGGAAAAGGAAAAGGCTGAAAAACTCCCAAAACAAAACTAAAGAAACTTGGCAACTTCTCCCTTGTAAATGTTACAAAAACATAATTTATGACCCAAAACCATAAGTTGTATTCGGTTGTTTACATATTACATTATAACTGATTGTGAAATGTCCGATAAAGCTTGTTTTAAATGACTTTAATACATGTAAATATAACAAAAGGAAAGTACCATCTGTCTTTGGTTTACTTTAGACTTTCAGTGTAAGACTCTGGTCTGGAAAGACGGGGGCGGGCACCCCGGGGGCCAGGGACGCAGAGCAGTAGGCCGCACGGCCGGGGCACAGGGCCGTTTCCCGCCTTCTCTGCCCAAAGCCAGGTTCTGTGTTTAAGCCGCTGGGGCATAGAGGCTGCTACTTTACACCGTGATCGAGGGGAAAAGAAAGCCATTGCTGCCTTCTCAGAATAATAGATTAAGTGATGGAAAATCTGAACAGGAACGTGGCATTTCAAATATATATTCATGCTGCCCAAATAATGCACAAACGTGAGAACGCAGTGTGACATGCTTGAAATAGCTCTGCGTGTTTCATTTTTCCTGGTAGTGGAGTCCCGGCAGTAGTCCTGATGCTCTGGCAACACCCTCGACAAGAAGAGGACCTTTCCCACCTGCTGCTGGTGCTCGTGACCACGTTCCGGCCCGTGAGGCGGGAGCAGAAGCAGCCGGCTAGGACTTCCTCGGTGGCTCTGAAAACAGAGCACCTTCTTGCCTTTTACCCTTCCTTCCTGCTGCCTGGTTAGCAAAAGTGATGGCAAGGCTTCAGCAGCCTTTTTGGACCATGAGGTAACCGGGAGAGTAGATGTAGCAAAGGAGAAACGTGAAGGAACCCGGGCTGGGGCTTCACAGCACGGTCATCTGTGGTCTTTATGGAACTGGAGGAACTGGTCCCAGGGTTCCGTGGCTGACTTCAGAAGTCTCCAGGAGGTGGGCCCATCAGAGCAGTGAACCTGTAGGCCTCTCGAAGAGCCTGGGTTTAGTACAGTGGATGGTGAAAAGCTGAAGGTGTGGTGGTATCACAGCCAAGTCCTGACCACAGAAACCCGTCTGCACGCCCAGTGGTCACCGCTCACCGTGCGGGAGAAGCCGCTGTGAGACCATGGCTGCTGTGAGGAGGCTTGGTTGTGACGAGCACATGGGTTGGGTTGTAAGGTGCAGCTCCACTGAGAGGAACCGGGAGGATGTGGCTGACTCGCAGCTGCGGCGGCAATGGGAGCCGGTGGTGACGTCGGCGCTCAGCAGGGGCCTCGCGAGGCGGGTTGGGTGGGCTCTGGGGTGGTCTGAGCCTTAGGAAGAGCCACCTGCAGCGGCTTCAGTGTGTCGGCTGCTGAGACCTGTGCGTGTGCGGTGGTTCTCGAAGCTCAAGAACGTGCTCGCCCCCTTCAGGTGATGCTAGGAGTCACCTTGTCACATTGAAAAGTAAATGGAAGAAAAGAGTCAGCCATTTAAAAACTAATTCATTAATGCAAACTCATTTTTGCATCATTGATAGAATTTTTAAAAAAGATGTTACTGTTTTGAGAGGAGAGGTGGGGGTGGGGGAGGCCCAGAGCCGTCTCCATAGTTGCACATCGTTAGCTGTGACGTGGTTTCGTTCCACACAGGTGGGCGGGGGCCCCGTAGGGCGGGCACTGAGCTGGGGGCTTCCGCGTGGGAGGAGGGAACCTTCCCCACCATCCTGGTTACCAGTTTGTGCCGCAGCTCAGCGTGTGGGTCTGCACAGGCCGTGGCTGGGAGTCAATCCCCGAACCTCACAACCTGTTGCACTATCCCAGCCTCCCTGAGAAAAGCCTTAAATGCTCTGAGACAGCCTACCATGCATAATCCTGCATAATTAGCATTTTCAACACCAGTTACCTAATTCTTCATCACTTAATAAACAAACTCAGGGGTGTGTTTGTATGAAGAAAACATTTATCAAGTATTAATTGGGGAAGCCGGGATGCCTCAGCAGGTTAAGCACTCCCTTTGCAGCCCTGGGGATGGAGGATTGAATCCCGGCCCCTGGGGACCCATGTGCTGAACTGGGGTGAGCTTCCCATGCAGGAGGCCCCCAGTTCAGTTCCTGCCCTGCACAGCCCCCGCCCACCTGTGTGGAAGGAAACCATGTGGAAAACTGATGACGCGCAACTATGGAGACTGCTCTGGGCCCTCCGCCACCCTCTCTTTCTCTGCCTCTGTCAAAAACAATAAAACAAATCTTTAAAAAGTATGAATTATGTTCCCTTCTATGTGGCATTAAACATAGCATGTAATGAAAATAAAATTAAACCTGCTCACTGGTCAAGTGGGAGGTCTGGGTGGTCTCAGCCTGAGTCCAGGTGGGGGTGAGGGTTAGACCTGCACACCCCTGAGCGCCTCTCACTGAGTGCAGGTGGGGGTGCGGGGCTGACCTGCACGCCCCTGAGCACCTCTCACTGAGTGCAGGTGGGGGTGCGGGGCTGACCTGCACACCCCTGAGCGCCTCTCACTGAGTGCAGGTGGGGGTGCGGGGCTGACCTGCACGCCCCTGAGCGCCTCTCACTGAGTGCAGGTGGGGGTGCGGGTTAGACCTGCACGCCCCTGAGCACCTCTCACTGAGTGCAGGTGGGGGTGCGGGTTAGACCTGCACACCCCTGAGCGCCTCCCACTGAGTGCAGGTGGGGGTGCGGGGCTGACCTGCACGCCCCTGAGCGCCTCTCACTGAGTGCAGATGGGGGTGCGGGTTAGACCTGCACGCCCCTGAGCACCTCTCACTGAGTGCAGGTGGGGGTGCGGGTTAGACGTGCACACCCCTGAGCGCCTCTCACTTAGTGCAGGTGGGGTGTGGGACTGACCTGCACGCCTCTGAGTGCCTCTCACTGAGTGCAGGTGGGGGTGCGGGTTAAACCTGCACACCCCTGAGCGCCTCTCACTGAGTGCAGGTGGGGTGCGGGGCTGACCTGCACACCCCTGAGCGCCTCTCACTGAGTACAGGTGGGGGTGCGGGGCAGACTGCACACCCCTGAGTGCAGGTGGGGGTGCAGGTTAGACCTGCACACCCCTGAGCACCTCTCACTGAGTGCAAGTGGGGGTGCGGGGCAGACTGCACACCCCTGAGTGCAGGTGGGGGTGCGGGTTAGACCTGCACACCCCTGAGCACCTCTCACTGAGTGCAGGTGGGGGTGCAGGGCTGACCTGCATGCCCCTGAGCGCCTCTCACTGACTCCGCTTCTCTTCAAGTCACTGACACCACAAGCCGGCAGCTCTGAGCCACAGACATGATAACGGGATGAAAACACTCGGAGGGGCTGTCATGGGGCTGCAGACGGCTTCACCCTCACACCCTGCTCCTTCCTCGTCCCTGAACGCAAGGAGCCTGGCTTTGCCTCGGGGCCTTTGCACGGCTGAGCCGTCGAGTGACTCGCTGTTCCACCAGATCTGCACTCGGCTGCCTGGTCAGCGTTCAGCCACGGGCCTGCCCGCATCCGGGGGTTACCCGGGAACTCCTCCCAGCCACAAAGCCTCTGCGTCCCACTCATGACAGCCTCATCCCGGGGCTTTCTTTCATCTGCTGTTAAACGACGGAAGCCATGCAATCAGGCGGGTCGGTCTGTTCACCACCGTTCAGCACCTGGGACAGCGCCCGGGACAGCGCCCAGCACACATTAGGTCGCTCAACCTGCCACTTAGTGACTGAACAAATGGATGTTATTTGCAAAAAGGAAAAGATAAGCTCCTGCTCAGCTTCATCTCGCTATTTCCAAGAGGAGAGAGACACTAGCAGTTAGGTTGCTGCATCCTTCATGATGTTGGGAAGCACCGTGAAGCACCATGACTCTGGCTTCCCTGAATGGAAGGGACTTTGCTGTAAGGCTCGCAGGGTGGAGAGATGGCTGGAGTAGAAAGCTGAGAGCACACAGGCACCCAGAAGCCCTGGGGCCAGACGGGCCGCACTGTGGCCGGCGTCACAGCCAGGGTCACCGGGTCAGCACACAGTGCCCAGTGTTGCCGGTGACAAGGTCGCCCATTCAGGACTCCTAGGCCGAAAACCGTCCGAGAGACCAGCCCGGCCCCTCCGCCTCCTTGGTGGCATCTTCTGTCCCCGGCCGCGTATAAGGGGTGGGGTGGGGGGCTCTTCCAAACGAGAGACCAGGACGAGATGGAGGCAGTGGGTCACTGGCGCAGGGAGCTTCCGGGGACTTGGTGACATCTCCGAGTCTGTCGGTGCTTCCACGGGTGGTATGAACGTCTGCTGTTCTTGGCTCCCGATGACCACAGCCTCTCCTCGAACCCAGATCATCACTAGCGGACATCCCCACAGCACTTTCCAGGAGATGCCGTCGGACGTCACCCTCAGACTGAGCCCCTGTTCCTTCCAGCCCCGGGGGACGCACGGGACGTGGTCGGTCCTCCCTGTGCTCCGGCCACTCTCAGCCCCCGTACGCCTCTGGTCCAGCTGCAGTGCCTCCCAGAGAGCCTGTCCCCGGCTGTCCCGTCTCGACTGCCCTCCCCACGCCTGCCGCCACTCCCCTCCTGTCTGGCCTGGTGTGTCCTCCCCACAGGCACGTGAGCCCCAGGGGCAGGGCTCCAGCCCTCGGCTGTGTCCACAGGCCTCACAGGAAGCCGCAGGGAGCGCGTGAACGGGCGGGTCAGTGTGGGGTCATCCGAGAAGTCGGCTCTTAAAGTGGCGAATCTTCATTTGGTTACGTGAATTTTGCTGCTCTGTTTTTAACAGTCTTCTGCCACTTCATGGTTACATCATGGGGTCAGTGCCTTTCAAAACACGGTATTGGGAGAACGGAATTTCTCCCTGCAGAAGAGTGAAGTTGGACCCTTGCATTGTACCGTATACACAGATGACCTCCAGATGGATCGAAGGCCTTGGTGTAAGAGTGGAGACTGCAGAATTCTTAAGGAAGTGGGAAAGTCGTGATGCTGGATTTAGCAGTTGTCTTGGGTGTGACACCAAAAGCACAAGAAACAAAACCACGTCAATTGGATTTCAGCAAAATTAAAGCTTTTGTGCCTCAGGTGCTATCAGCGGAGGAAAAGGGCAGCCCATGAAATGGGGGGAGATATCGGCTGATCATTTATCTGATGTGGGATTAGTATTCAGAATATATAAAGAACTACAACTCAACCCCCAGCACAACAGAACACAACTTAAAAATGGTCCAAGGACTTGACGGATCCTCCCCAAAGACAACACCAGCGGCAGTGAGCACATAACGGTGTCACACGTTGTTCAGGAAACGAGATGCCACTCCAACACCCACGAGGATGGCTACAGGAAAAAAGGACAACTGCCAAGATGAGGAGATGGGAAGAGCAACCGTGAGCTGTGCTGGTGGGAATTTAAAACGGCGCAGCTGCTGTGGAGGACAGACGGCTGCTCCTAAGAGAGCAGTGGAATTACGCTGTGATCGCAGTTCCGTTGCTTCTGGGTCGACACGAACACAAAGCAGGGTCTTGAACCACTGTGTGCACATACTCGTAGCAGCGTCCTAATGGCCAAAGGTGGACGCAGTCGGCTGCCAACAGCAGATGGATGAAGAGACAGCAGTCTGCCCAAACAGTGTTATAAAAGCAGGGGATCCTGACACACACTGCCCCGCGGATGAACCTTGAAGACATTCGGTAAGTGGAATAAGCCAGTCCTAAGTGGACCAGTCCTGCGTGACCCCACTTGCTTATGAAGCCACCAGGAAGGTTGGAGCCACGTGGAGGGTTTTTCCTCGGGTCCTGGGATGCATTGTTTTCGACAGAACAGAAAGCTGTGTTCTGCACGTCACCTCTCAGCCCACAGCGTGTCCTCTGTCATTGAGTTCCCTGAGCAAAGCGTGGAGTTGTCTGCCCCCCCACTTCAAAGGAGTGGGCCTGCTGCTTGCTGTTAGATTCATGACTGTTTCTTTGTGTTAAATTTTTACAAAATCCTCATTCCTGGAGAATCCTATACATAAGCAACATGATACGATGAGTGTTAAGTTTTATGTACTTACAAAATACTGAGTTTCAGTACATTAACAAGTGTAACAGCAGTGACCATGGAGGGTCCCATTTGTTCATTTTGACCAACCTACATGAAACTTCTGCAGAACACAGAACGGAGTCATTTCCTAGCATTGTGCTGTCGCGAACAGTGTGGCCGTAGGTTCTTCAGCCCCAGACACTCCTGTCCGCGTCACGGCGGTTGTGTGGGCTGTTATTTGTCTGCCCTGATGGCTGCCCCTGGAAACGACGCAGACTTCTGTGCTTTCCACATAACCTGTGCCGTGAGCGCTCAGAGCCGCCCAAGCTGAGCAGCCACGTGGCCCGCAGCTGGACGGACATGGTCAGAGCTTCATTTTTTCAGACATGTTTCCTGCCGTATCGACTTAAAACGCTTACAGACCCGCCATTTCCAGCTGTGTGTTACAGAAGCATCACTCGTTTACGTGCACACACAGTCCCTGCTGCAAACATCAGGCCTTTCCTGGTTCGTCGCGTTTTTTTCTCTTTCGTTTTTGATCTCCTGGGTGTTCTAGGTACCGGGCTAGGATGCATCTTGGTTAAACTTCATTACTGAAGGGAAATAATGCTCTTGAAACTTGTGGCTTTATTTTTCATGTTCCCACTTTGGGTGGAGATGTGAATCATCACGTTTGCTTTCCTTTTAGAGTTGTTTCTAGGAAAGCAAAACCTCTGTGTGTCAAGTGCAAGCGCTATGGTGAGAGCGCTGGGGGTGGGGCAAAGCACTCCGTGCAGCTTAAAGGGGCCGCTGCCCCATACTCCCAGGTGGAAAGTGGTTTTTGTTTGAAATCACTCACCCAGTTTTAAGTCATTGGTACTGAGTACGGGGTTGGGGGGTGTAAGTTGTGTGGGCCGAAGGACATGCAGGGCCCTTCCTGGGACGGCGGGTCCCCCGTTTGTCTTTTCTCCTCTGACCCTTGGTCAACCCCCAGAGCCCCTTTAGGGACAAGATGCCTCCGAGTTAAGGGGCTGGTGTCCCGCTGAGTAGAAGGAGCCAAGCCCGGGAGCGTGTCCCCTGCATGTGGGGTCTCCTGTGTATTCTGGGTGCTGAGCGCTGGCCTCCTCGCGGAGGGTTTGGGGCCAGTGGTAAATGCAGGGTCAGGGCTATCGGTGCTGCCAACGAGAAGCCAGCGCTGCCGGAGGCGGCCTGGATCCATGGCCAGCTCCGCCTCTTACCTTAGAGTCAGTTCACAGTCATTTATCATGCATGGCTCTGAAGGGCATGAGCTGAATCTCTCAGCACTAAGATCTGCATCTCACGGCTCCTGAGCTGGTGGCGGTTGTGGGCTCAGTCCCCTCGTGGCTGCGGAGGTGCTGAGCCCCTCAGCATGCGACTGACACGAACGGCCGCCTGAGCAAAAATGCAGTTTGTTTTCCACCCTAACACCTCGGCGTGATGGCCGGTGTTGGATTCGCTGAACACGGGAACCTGGTTTCCGAATCTGGCTCGTTCGGTGGCAGCTGCAGACGGCACAGACCTCAGCCGTCCTTTGAATTTCATCGGCGACGTGTCTAGGGAGACGTCTTCATCCGGGGTGTGTAACTGTTCACACTTAACTGTTCAGATAGTCAACTAGACGTCACACTTTTCATATTCTGTCTTTTTCACACACAGTTTCGTTATCCACAAAGTGAGGAAAATGTGATGCAGCCAAGAAACGTCTGCAAGGCACAGATTCTGAACACGCCGGCGTCTCTCGTGTGTCTCTTTTTGGCCAGTTACACATCTAGCGTGGATTTTTGTGTTTGTGACATTGTGATACGTCATGAAAGGTGTGCTTTCTTCTCAGCACTTGTGACCGGAAGCCATGCCTTGTCCTTTTTCGCATTCTGGTCCTTTATCTTTTGACTTGTGTATCTGTTTATTCCTGTGGTTATCATTTTTTTTAAATCATCACTTATGGAGAAGCTCTTATGGGATGGCTCAGTGGGTTAAGTGCTCACTTTGCAGCCCTGGGGACTGAGGATCGAATCCCGGCCCCGACCCGTGTGGACCCATGTGCTGAACTGGGGAGTGACCCCAGTTCGGTTCTCACCGGGGTGAGACCCAGGCCCAGTTCCTGCCCTGTGCAGCCCCGCGCCCATCTGTGGAATGAAACTATGTGGAAAAACCAATGATGTGCAACTATGGAGACTGTTCTGGGCCCTCCCCCTTCTCTCTGTCTCTGTCTCTCTCTCTCTGTCAAAAACAATAAAAATAAATCTTAAAAGAAAAAAAAAATCATCACTTAGCACTTGTTTCAAAACACAAAGAGGGGTAGGATTTGCTCCTAGTCTTCACAAAACTGCAGTGTTTATACCAGCCATGTGGGAAAGTGGTTTTATGTTTGGAATATTATCTTTTTCTTCCCGATTCCATTCTTCATCGCCTGAATCACAATCATCGCTGCTTGATACAGATACAGGTCTTGCACGTTTACGCACATTACGCTGGAGGAGGGCTCCTTTCACTTGAGTTTGAATCTTCTGCTGAATAGTTGGCTGTAAGAATTTGTTGACTATCAGTCTCGCTGTTTTCACTTGATGCCCCACTTGGCTTTCAATGTCATTTTTGGTATAAATTCAACAGACATGTTAATGGGATCATTTCTACAGTTCACACTTTAACATTGAATATCATATATAATTAGTTCTCGATGCCGTTTGCATTATAACTGCATTCAACGCACATTAACTCCGCGTGCGTCTCAGACGTCAGCGTGTGCAGTGGCTTAAGGAACATGTGACGTGCCCGAGACGTCCGTGTGTCCAGGGGCTGATGCTCCAAGATTCTCAGGTTCTCTGGTGTGACTGACTGATTTTATAGACTGACTAAGAAATTAGTTTCTGTTTTGAAGTCGTTTTCCAGTCACTGAATTTGACGTGTAAACTCCTTGCCCTGGTTTGTTTTATAAACGATGGCGTGAGACGCTGAGTTGCTAAAACCGCGTCGCGCTGTTGCCTGTGTCTCCCTCCCCTCCCCCCCCCCCCCTGTCTGCAGGGGGTACGCAGCGGCTGCCCCGCGCCATCGGGGTGTCTCTGGCCAAGGAGCTCATCTTCTCTGCACGGGTGCTGGACGGCCAGGAGGCCAGGGCCGTGGGCTTGGTCAGCCACGTGCAGGAGCAGAACGCGGAGGGGGACGCCGCCTACAGGAAGGCCCTGGATCTTGCCCGGGAGTTTCTGCCTCAGGTAGCGCTGGCCTCGCGGCCTTCCCTCCTCCCCCAGGTGACAAGAACAGCCATCGTCTCACGTGCCCACGGCGCCTTCGCCTTCTCTCCGAGCAGAGCCGTGTGGAGGGCGGAGCTGGAGACAGTGCCCGCACTGGGTCAGCAGTGAGGACCTTCGGGACGGGCGTGGAGGTTCAGGGACCGTGTGCGGCCTGTCCTGTAGCCGCGCTGTGATGACACATTGCCTGTGCCAGAACTCAGCTCCTTCCGTGCACGTCAGCGGGACGTTCCCCCTGAGCCCGTCTAGCGAGCCGGGGGGGATGCGGCTTCTGGAAAACTCGGCATGTGGCCACCAGTGCTGCTGCTCCGCTGCGGGCCCAGCCACGGGGTTTTTCTCAATTTGGTGAGATGTCCAACATTGTCAACGTAAATAATCATTGAAATTTTTCTCTTTGTTTTGAATTTCAGGGACCAGTTGCAATGCGAGTAGCAAAGTTAGCGATTAATCAAGGGATGGAGGTGAGTCACTGCAGGACTGAGCACCTGTGAGTGGATGCGGTTGTGCTGCGTGATTGTTGGTCTAGAGTCTAGACTCTAGAGCGTGGCCGGCTCAGTGCTGCTCCCTAAGCTGCGCAGCTGTATTCTCTGCCTCACTGACTCCGCTCTGCTAGTTGCTGTTGTTACCATTGTGTCGTAAGCAAAGAATCCTGGTCACTGCTGCCTGCTACCCACCGACACGCTTGTCACATCTGCCATTGGCTACTGGATTGACTGGTGCATCAGCAGCTGGTAGAGAATCAGGAGAAAAGGCCCCTGTGTGGCCTCAGACTGTCCTGAGGGAGGCCTGGCCCCCTGCACCTGCCACTTCTCCGCGTGTCCTGCAGGGTGACCTGCGGGTGGCTGTGCGGGACGAAGTCCCCATGCCAGGCGGCAGGCAGGGCGGGCAGGGCTGGAGCAGTGAGGCAGCCCCCACGCCCGGCTTTCGATGAGTTTTTAGCAATAAAAGTATATTTTAGTTAAAGTCTGTGCATTGTTGTTTTAGACATGAGCCTACTGTGTACTTAGTGAGCCGCAGGATAATGTGAACAGAACTTCAGGTGCACGGTACACCATTCGTTGTGGTGTTCGCCTCACTGTGGTCTGGAGCCGAGCCCACGTCTCCACGGCCTGTAGATCTCAGGTGCTTTACAGTCTTTACCCACATGAGCTGGTGATTGTTCGTTGGTAGGAGCTGCATTTAGCCTTTTGTTCGCTGCACCTCTGAGGCACAGGGAGGGTAATAATTTCCCTGAGGCCACGTAGCTCCTGTGTGGTGGGGTCAGACCTTGAACCTAGGATTTGCCATATTATGTCAAAGGGTTTGTCCTTTTGGAGTAGAATTGAGTTTGAATTGCTGTTGTGTGTACCGTATTTAAGAAGTCACATTCCTGAAGTGAATTACGTTTCTGTCCTCAGGTGGACTTGGTCACAGGCTTAGCCATAGAGGAAGCCTGCTACGCTCAGGTACGTACGGCCGCCGTCCCCAAGGGCGCCCCCTTCAGAGCCTGTGGCCACCGCATGGGTCACCGAGCAGGGTCGTACTCAGACCTGTTCCAAAGCCATACAAACGGGCTGAAGTTCGTTGTTTCTGCTGTTTGTTAGCAGCTCTCAAGACTGATTCTGTTCCACGGAGACAGGACTGGTGCATAGAACGTGGGCGCCTTCCAGGCTCTGGCTGGTTCTCTGGCTCAGGGAGCCTTGGGTGCAGCTGACCCCGCCCTGTAGGGCGCATGCCTTGGGGTGGGGTGGGGAGACACACTGCAGGGGGCGCGTGTGCCCGTGGGGGACACACTGCAGGGGGCGCGCGTGCCCATGGGGGGGACACTGCAGGACGCTGCCGGCCGCCCCCTATGCCCCACCGAGCTCATGCCGGCCCCTCCATGTTCTGTTCTGTACACACGTCAGGAGGGTTTTCCCGAGGGGGACAAGCGCCCCAGCCCCCGCCGTAGCTCTGAGATGCAGCTTGTTTTCAGCATCTAAAGTAGCAGAAGACGTTCGTTCTGCTTTCCTGAGAGTCGGAACCACCTCAGCTCCCGTTGGAATACGGTACTGTCACGAATCAGGAGCCGAAGCCCCAGCTACACTGCTGGTCCCATGTGCCGTGACGTCAGCCTGTCTGTCGCCCCTTGCAGACGACAGCCCCAGAGCCTGGAGAAAATGCTCAAAAGCACATTGGGCCACAAATCACACCTTTTCAAATGGAAAGGGACAGAAATCTTACAGAGTATTGTCAGTCCTCAGTAGGACAGGACTAGAAAAAAGCAACACAAAGGTAGGTGGAGAATCACAGGGGATGTAATCTTTTCAGTGAAGGGTAAACAGCTCACTTCTGAATAACACATGTATCAAAGCAGAAGTCTCAGAATTAAAGAGCCTGTTAGACCAAAATGAAAATGAAACTTCCCAGAATTTGTGGGAATACATCAAAAGCAATTTTAGACTTTATAGCAGTGAGTGTGTATATTAGAAAAATTAAGTCAGTAAGTTTCTTCTTTATTATTCAGAGTAAATTAAAAGAAATAATAAACTTCAGAGCAGAAATCAGTGAAATTGAAAATAGAAGAACAATAGAAAAAAAATCAACAAAACCAAGAGTTGGTTCTTTGTAAAAGGTCTGTCATATTGACAGACTTCTAACCGGGCCAACCAAGGAAGGAAGAGAGACGTGAGCGTTACTGATACCAGAAATGCAAGAAAGTGCGTCGCAGACTCATCCCGTGGATGCTGAGAGGCTATGAAGGGGCAGCAAGAACAGCTCGGCCCACAGACATGTAACCCAGACAGATCGGCCACTTCTTTGAAAGACACAATATACCAAAGTTCACACCAGCAGATACAGATCTGAATAGCCCTGTGCTTGTTAAAGAACTTAAATGAACAATTAATAAACCTCCAAAAGAGGAAGCACCAGGCCGGTGGTTTCCCTGGCGAATTCTGCCCAACATTTCAGGAAGGAGTTATCCCAGCTCCCTACCACCTTTTCAGAAAACACTTTCTAAAACTCACTGTGTGAGGCCAGTTTTGCCCTGATGCCAAAACCAAAGAGCAAAACTGCAGACCATGATCTCATGAACACAGATGTGAAAACCCTCAACAAAGTCTCAGCAGATCGAGTCCAACGATGTGTGAAAGCAGCTGTGGGCCCCAGGCAAACGGGGATTCTCCCCAGACACGCAAACCTTTTGGCTGAGCACTTGAGACCCAGTGACTAGTCTACCCCATCAATAGGCTAAGAAGGAAAAGCCACACAGTTACACTGGCAGATGCAGAAAACGCAGTAGACAGAAGTCCAGCACCCACTCACGATGCAGCCTTCTCAGCGAACTGATGGGACGGGGCTTCCGCAGCTCGGTAAGAACGTCGACCGGAGCCTGCAGCTGACGCTACTCAGTGCTCAGGAGCAAAGCCGGCTCCTCTCGCCTCCTGCTCAGCATCGGCTAAAGGCGCTCGCTGGTATAATAAGACAGAGAAATCCTGCAGAAGGTGTACGGATTGGGAAGGAAAAAATAAAACTTTACAGATGATGTGATGGTCTATGTAGAAAATCCCAAAGAACAACAGCAACGCACTCGTAAGCAATGATGGCAAGATCGCATGACACAAGGCTGATCTGCACCAGTTGGTTGCTTGCCGGCACACCTGCAATGAAGAACTGGAACCTTAAGTGAAAAGAGCCGTGTCGTTTACATTAGCACACGCTGGTCACTTACGTATAATCTAACACAATACGTACAGGATCTGTAGGAGGAGAACTACAGAGCTGGTGACAGAAATCGAGATCTAAACACCCGGAGAGAGGCCCCAAGTTCACGGACAGGGGGACTCACTCAGCCATTACTAAGGTGTCACTTCTTCCCACCTTGATCAATGGATTCAATGCAATTTCAGTTAAAACCCCAGCAAGTGTCTGTTCATATTTGCAAACATTTCTCACGGTCACATGGGAAGTCCAGAGGCCCCGCTCAGCCAGCACAGGATTGAAGAACTGACCACCCAACTTCACGCCTGATCGTAACGCTGCAGCATTCGAGACTGTGGCATCGGCCAAGGACACACGGCCAGACCACAGGAGGCTCAGAAGCGGACGCGGACGCACGCAGACGCAGCCGACGATGGACGAACGAGCACGGCAGCCCTGCCTGGAGAAGAGCCTGTGACAGACAGTGCTGATGCCCTGGACGTGCAACTGCACAAGCAGATCAGCACAGACCCTGTGGCCGCCACAGCAATTAGAACGGGTCACAGACCTACAGGTGTAACATGAGAAGCTAAAACTTCTGGGAGGTAAAGAGCACCCAGCTGACCGTGGCTTGGCAATGACTTTGTAGATACACTGACAAGTATAATCTATGAAAGGAAACCGTGGTTTGCTTTTACTAATGTGAACAGCTACTTTGCAAAAGACACTGAAGAGACGAGCCACAGACGGGGAGTCTGCAGAACGCACGTCTGAGGGATTTGTGTCCAAAGCCACCAGGGACTTTTAAAACTCAGCTGTGAGCACACAACCCACTGCAGAGCGGGTGGGAGGTGTGAACAGTCACCTCACCAAGCAGGTGTCCAGGTGGGAAGTGGGCATAAAAGAGGCTGTATCAGGTGCCATTGAGAACCGCACATGCGTTTCCTCACGAAGCTCAGCACCGTCCCGCCCAGGCCGGGGGTCATGTGCCTCTGTCACCCAAACGAGCCGACCACTCAGGTCCACACGAAAGCGCACGGTGTTGACAGCAGCTTCATGCAGCCACCAGACTCAGAAGCCGCCCGATGTCCGTCCGTAGGTGACGGATACACGGCCGTCCGTCTGCGATAAAAGGCAGTGAGTTCTGCCACAAAGGCGTGCGGGACCTTCACTCACGTGGCCAGCAGGGTTTCTATCGAGGCTGTGCCTGCACTGTCATCACCGCGGACGTTCTGCAGTGGCCGCAGGGACGGGCGGGCCACCAGTGGGGGACACGTGTCACACGTTTGTCAGGATCCACGCATCCGTCAGCACGGGGGGCCCTTCGGTCGACAAGACGCCACTCTTGGCTCGGGGACCCCGTGCTGGGGTGTCAGGAGGCAGGCGGTCCCCAGGGTGTCGTGACAACTCTGAACTTGTGCTCAGTTCTTTCGTAAACCTAAGAAAATGCAGCCTGTTGATTCTTAAAGCTGTACTTACAGTGGGGGGAGCACACTTGGCGTGAGTGCGGTGAGCTGGGTAACGTGGTTCAGGCGGTTAGATTTCAGGCGTGCAGGCTGCGCTCACCGGGTTTCGTGGATGAAGCTTGTTGACCTTCCTGCTGCGTTTACTTCTGGTGCAGTTACCGGTAACACAATGCTTGTTTCTCTTAGACGATCCCCACGAAGGACAGACTTGAGGGCCTTGTGGCTTTTAAGGAGAAGAGGCCCCCACGCTACAAAGGAGAATAGAAGCCGATCAGAACGCACGTCCTCCCGGAAGAACGTCTCAGACCCACCGATGCCTCAGCGCCTGGAACCCCAGCGACCCAAGTGCAGCGCAGGAGCTGCAGGGGCCGAGTGCCCCGTACCATGTCCCCACATCTGTCCTGTCCACCCAGCTCCACAGCCGGTAGCGTAGCCATCAGAACTGCAGACGGGCTTCCTGTTAACTTTCTCATGTGAATAATTTGTATATTGCACAACCTAGGAAATAATGTTGATTGTAAGTCCACTGTGGTCCTATATGAAAATAAAAGTATTTCTACCGGAAACGTGACATGATACCAAATACAGTTTCTACGCAGAGCCGACAGACGTTCTGAGTGAAATGAGCAGATAGGACCCGGCGTTCTCAGCATTGAGCTGAGGTCCTGGCAGGTGGAGGTGGGGACGCGCCCGGTGGGGCCTGGACCCGGTGCCCCCGGCCCAGCAGGTCCCGCCCTCTGGCTGATGAGAAGGCTCTGTGGCCGGGCTGGGCCAGGGGAGGCCTGGGGTCGTGCATCCCGTCCCGCGCTCCACGAGGTAAGGAGGGAGGGGGTGAGCAGCCAGGGTGTCCGTCCCGGCTCTACGGGGACTCGGAGCACCGGCACTGGCTCCATCCTGGCTGACCTGCCGCCTGGCCGGGCTCGGCAGCCGTGTGGGGACCCTCACGGCCTCCGCCTCCCGCGTCTGTGTTCACAGGAGCTGTGTGCGTGGCACAGGCTCTTACGTAACGAGCCAGCATCTCGGGTGTTTCACAAGTGTCCTCGCCGGGTCACGCCGACAAGATGAAGTCATGTGTTCTCGCCCACATTGCTCAACCCCATCACACACGATGTGCCGAGACTCAATGTACAACGGGTGTGTGTTGGGTGCCCCGTGTCTGTGACCTTTTTCTTTTCTCACGAACAAAATAGTCATCCTGTGGGGCGGCGTCTGTCGTGTCTACAACACGTGCCAGGAACCGCTGGGGCCACAGCTTTCACTTCGGTTTTGATGGGACGTCCTTCCCCCTGATCCAGGGCAACATGGCCAGGACTTCACCACCTCTTCTTTTTCAGACTCTGAAGGAACTGCCGTTCCTGCCCCCGTGATGTCCTGCTTAATCTCCGCAGTCGGGTACTGTTGGCAGGAGGCCCACACCCCTCTCTCCCTGTTCTGCTTCACAGCAGGTTGAGGTGAGCCCGGCCCTGCGTGGGGTGGCCGGGGTCCCCGTTACGCAACCCGCGCCTGCTGAGCAGTGGCTGCTTGTGCAACACGGTTTCCTGAGGGATCCTGGAAATGATCAGCTCGGTGACATAACGCTCAGCACACAAGCGTGGGACATGCAGACCAAGCTCGAACGGGGGCTCAGCCGCCGGCTTCAGACCTCAGCGGACGTGTCTGGCGTGCGGAGCCGCTGAGGGGACGCGGCGGTGGGGGAGGGCTCCCATCGGGAGGTGGGGCGCGTGCAAACGCTCAGCTGCTGTGTTTTCACAGGACGTCATCGAGTCTAATGTGCTGTGAAAAGCGACGCTAGACAGGGAAAGGGGTCCACTGAGCAGCCAGCTTCCAGGACCCGGGACCTGCGGCCTCTGTCCTCTGCCCTCAGCACCCCGATGGCTGGGTGGGGGGCAGGCCCACCTCCCCCGCCTCCCTGCGCCGGTGCTGCCTGGCCGCCGGTGTCGCACGTCGGGCCCCTAGGTCGTGCTGTGTGCGTCATGCAGGCGGCAGTTCCACGGAACAGTGAGTCACCGCTGGGGCCACCAGCCCGTCACCCGGAAGCAACGGGGACATTTGTCCTGTTCTGCTCTGGCCCCTGGGCCTCCTGGGCTGTTTATCTAACAGCTAGATAAGGCAGCGGCCTTCTCACCAGAAATCTATTTAAAGACCAGGGGTTATTTGGAGTTCCTTTGAAGGAGCCATGGGCATTTTGGGGGCTCCAAGTATCACTGCACTGTGCTGAGAGTGGCTTGACTGACACGTGACACGCCCACCGTGACCCGTGGGGCGCCCCCTCCCCACCTCTGCGGGCCCAGAAAAGGCCCCGCATTGTCATCACTGGGGACAGGCCTGGCCCCACCCCCGCCAGGGCCCGGGGCCGGGCTCCCTGCTGGGAACAGATGGTTTTGAGTTGGAGGCTATTCTGGTTCCCACTTAGGCAGCCGGTCTAAAAATAGGCCCCAGCCAGCGTAACCTGCAGAAACCAGCCTCAGCTTCTTTGGATTCCTGCTGCTCCCAAAACAAAGCTGTCAACGATCTGTGCGCTGAGGAATCTGCGTCCTATTTTAGGGACAGCATTTCCCGTGGGACTGAGACTGTCCTCCCAAACCTTTCAGTGTCAACAAACCATCATCTGTTGTTCTGAGGACTCAAACAGACGAAGCCGCCCTCCCTGCTCACAGCAGGTGGTGCCCATGGGGTGTGGGGCTGAGGATGGGCCATGGGGCTGAGGATCTGGGCCGTGGGGCTGAGGATCTGGGCCGTGGGGCTAAGGATCCGGGCCGTGGGGCTGAGGATCCAGGACGGGGCTGAGGATGGGCCGTGGGGCTGAGGGGCGGCTGCACTGTGGGCTGCGGTCTGGGCACAGGGCCTGCGACTCGGATGTTCCCGCGGGGACGGGTATGACACTGGACCTGGGAGGCGGCGCTCAGAGGCTGCTCTTAAACGGTGCCGCCCACGGAGGGGACTGGGCCCTGTGGACCTGCCGCCCACGCTGTCCGGGCACCGCTGGCCACACCTGCTCCCGGCTCAGCGGCGGGTGTGGGGACCCTGGTCGTCACCCTGAGCACAGGACGCAGCTCCCGGTTCCCGCGTCTCACGCTCCCGTGCTCGTGTGCACCGCGTGGAGCCGAAGGGCGGCTTCTCCGGGGGGAGCCTGGACGGCGCCAGGGGCTGGAAGGAGCGCAGCGGGGCCCGTCAGCTCCAGGAAGCCATCAAGCCGCCTGGACTGGGGGCCCGGGGCTCTGGGACGCTATTCAGCCGTCAGATGGTCTCGTCAGCCAGGGAATGAACTCAACGCAGTGCCGCCCAGTGGTGCGTGCACGCCCCTGTGTAGAGCCCGGCCCAGTGGTGCGAGTGCGCCCCGTGGAGAGTCCTGCCTACCTGCATTTAGGAATTCCAACTGTGCTCCTGCTCAGGGGTGACACCAGACTCCGCCCCTGGGCGGGGCTCTGGGCCGCACTCCCCACTTCCACTCCTTTCCCAGTCGAGGGGAGGAAGGCAGGGGAGCCCTGAGGGTTCCCCTGGATGTGACTGTCCTGTGGTAGAAGGCTCCCAGGAGAGCTTCCCAACCCCGTGGAAATAACTGGAGATACAAATTTAATAAGTTAATAGAAAACCTGGGGAAGCTGGGAGGGCTCAGCAGGGTGAGCGCTCGCTTTGCAGCCCCAGAGTCCGAGGATCAAATCCCGGCTCTGGCCCATGCGGACCCATATGCTGAGCTGGGGTGTGGCCCCCAGTTCAGTTCTTGCCGGGGCCTATGTGGGAGGCTCCCGGCCCAGTTCCTGCCCTGCGCAGCCCCGCACCCACCTGTGGAGTGAAACTATATGGAAAGCTAATGCTGTCAACTATGGAGACTGCTCTGGGCCCTCCCCCTTCTCTCTGTCTCTCTCTGTCAAAAAAACAATAAAAATAAATCTTTAAAATGGAACACCCGGGGAAGCCGGGATGGCTCAGTGGGTTAAGTGCTCACTTTGCAGTGCCGGGGACCAGGGATTGAATCCCGGCCCCGGCCCGTGCGGACCCATGTGCTGAACTGGGGAGTGCCCCCAGTTCAGTTCTCTCTCTGTCTCTGTATCTCTCTCTCTCTCTGTCAAAAATAAAATAAAAATATATTTAAAATAAAATAAAATAGAACACCTGATTATCTCAGTGCAAAAAAAAAAGGCCTTGCCCAAGACCTGTCAAAAGTCAATAAGAAAGAATTTAAAGGCAGAAATGGACAAAGATGGCCCCGGTGGGCAGGTAGTGGGTCTCTCAGCAGAAGCCAGAGCGTGGAGGGAACGTTCAGAATGTAAAAGGTCAAGCAACCAGTGAGAACAGCACCTGGCAGAGTCGCCTTCAGACGCGAAGGAGGAATGAAGGGCCCCCCGGCCCCCGCCACGCGCTGGGCCGGCTCACCCGCACCGCACCCCCCGACCGGTGGCGACGAGAAGACCTCGTGCACCTGAAACCAAGAAGCAGATGTTGACCAAACTCCAAGTAACGTGAGAAACAGAATCAGAAAAGCCCAAAGCTCTTCCAGAAAAGACTGTGGTCGCTAACGTGCAGCCTAAAGGTTAAAGGCCAAAAAACCTTAAAAGTGACGATCGCTGCTTCAGTTGGGTTGTGAATTCACGCCACAAAAAGGGAAAATTTGTGAGAACAAGAAACATGAAAGGGGAGGAGTAAGAAGATGCACATGAAGATAAGACACTCTCAGCCAAAGGGTTTTTTTTTTTTTTACTTTATAAGACGCTTTAGACAAACCACACGGTAACCACAACACAAGTATCTAGAGAAGAGGCACAAAACATAAAAAAGAAAGAGGAAACTGTAAAAAAGTCATAGGAAACCACCAAACTGAAAGGGCAGATGAAGCACAACAGAAAAGAAACACGGGGGATACACAGCAAACAGAAAACGGAAGGTGAGGTGGCAGCAAGCCCCCAGGTACCAGTAATCGCCCTCAACGTCACCGGCGGGGACTCACCTGTCAGAAGACGGAGCCGCCGGATGAGCTGAAACATCAGCCCCAGCCCAGTGGGGTCCACAGGGCACCACTCAGCCCCACGGAGGTGCGTGGGCCCAGCGTGAAGCGGCCGCACACGGCACGGAGCCAAGGAAGGTAGGCACAGACGCACTCACGTGGGACGCCTGCTGCAGGCCAGGGAAGCAGCTGAGAGTCGAGGACATTACGCAGTGACACAGGGGACAGCGCACAGAGAGGAAGACGTCGCATCGTCCATGTGCACGCACCTGGCATGGAAGGGCCGACACACTAAGGCAGCTATTCACAGGCCTAACGGGAGACAGGGACGGCCACACAGTAGTAGCAGTGACTTTGACGTCCCACTTACACCAGCGACTAGACCACCCCCCACAGCCAGTAAACGGTGACCCGAAGCGACACCCAGGAGCAGAATAACCTGGCGGACACACGCAGATGCCCCCTGAATCGTGGGGGAACGCACACGCTTCTCGGGGGCCGTGCAGGGCGGGAACCGGGCTGGGGGACTCCCACATGGGAAGCTCACCCCAGTTCAGCATGTGGGTCCGCACGGGCCGGGGCCGGGATTCGATCCTCAGTCCCCGGGGCTGCAAAGTGAGCACTTAACCCACTGAGCCACCCCGGCTTCCCTGAGAACTGATTACTACACACACAGTATGAGGAGCAAACTATGGAGACGACTCTGGGCCCTCCCCCTTCTCTCTGTCTCTCTCTGTCTCTCTGTCAAAAATCAATAAAACAAACCTTAAAAAAACAAAACATTATAATGCAACTTAAAACTCAATAGAACTTAAAAGGACAGACAACACAATTATAAATGGGAGACGGATTCGAGCAGACCCTTCGTTCACGACACACGAATGGGCAGGAAACACATGAAAACCTGTCTACAGCGCAAGGCAGCCCCAGCGCCCGAACGGCTGTGGGTGACACTCGCGTGGAGCTCGCGGCTCAGCAGGACCCAACGCGCCTCTGGCGGGACCCGGTTTTTCCACTTGCAGGTGTTTGCCTGGCACCACAGGAAACATGTCCACACAGAGGTGATGCTCATGGCTGCCTCGCTTGCTCCCGGCGGCCGGTGTCTGTGGGTGGCTGAGTAGAGAGGAGCCCCTGGTGCCTCCACCCAAAGGAAGTCCTGAGCTCATCCCAGTGCCGGAGGCGGGACGGCATGGAGGGCGGCTCCCTGCTGCCCGGAGGTGGTGGGACCGGGACAGGGACAGTGACAGGACAGGGACAGGACAGGGACGGGACAGTGACAGGGACAGGACAGGACAGGGACAGGATGGGACAGGACAAAACAGGGATGAGACAGGGACAGGACAGGGACGGGACAGGGACAGATGAGACAGGACAGGGACAGGGACAGAAACGGGACAGGACAGGACAGGACAGGATGGGACAGGACAGGATGGGACAGGACAGGGACAGTGACAGTACAGGGACAGGATGAAACAGGGACAGGACGGGACAGTGACAGGAAAGGACAGGGACAGTGACAGGATAGGACGGGACAGGGACAGGGATGGGATAGGGACAGGGATGGGTCAGGATGGAATGCGGACAGGATGGGGACGGGGTCGGGGACAGCGGCTGGGGGCAGGGGACAGCGGCTGGGGGGCGGAGACAGCGGCTGGGGGCGGGGACAGCGGCTGGGGGCGGGGACAGTGGCTGGTTGCAGGGTCTCCCGGGCACCCGCTGGCTCTGTCTTCTCTCCCCAGGCTGAGAGGCCCCCCAGGGGGCACCCGTGGGAGTCGTCAGAACATGTAGCTTATAGTGGACACAGCGCGGCCTCTCGTCAGCCCGACGGCCGTGTGGGAAGACGGGGGACCAGCCCGTCTCCAGTCCCCTGCCACCCCCAGGATGGGCCCTGAAAGCTCCGGAACATTCCTGCCGGTCCTGAGCACACGGGGCTTTCACAGCGCTGGGCCTGTTTCTCGGAGCTGCCGTCCTTGCCCCGGGACCCAGGTCTGCCTCTGAGAGTTCCTCCCAGCAAACTCAGGGAGACGGACATGAAAAGAGAAAATAAGCAAGAAAAGAAGGGAAGCCGGGATGGCTCAGTGGGTTGAGCACTCGCTTTGCAGCCCCGGGACCGAGGATCAAATCCCGGCCCTGGCCCGTGTGGACCCATGTGCTGAGCTGGGGAGTGCCCCCAGTTCAGTTCTCACCGGGGTGAGACCCCAGCCCAGTTCCTGCCCTGTGCAGCCCCGCGCCCACCTGTGGAATGAAACTATGTGGAAAAACCAATGATGTGCAACTATGGAGACTGTTCTGGGCCCTCCCCCTTCTCTCTGTCTCTGTTTCTCTCTCTCTCAACGCAGATAAGCCACCCAAGGAAGCACAAGAGCCCCGTGAGGATGGGTAGAGTTGAAATGGAAAATAAGAGTCGACCGAGAACGCAGACAGTAAGAGATTTCATAAAACGCGGGGAGGTGGGGCAATGCTATCTAGAAGAATGTAACTGGGCAAACTCAGACACAAGAGGGTTCTAAACAGACTGTGCAGCATCAAAGCCACCCCCCGGGCAGCTTTCACGCCGGCCCTGCTTAGCGTCCCAGGCGGAATGCCAGGACCGGACAGTTTTATGGGAGAATTCTGCCAAACGGCCAAGCAGCAGCTGCCCCCAGGCGGCATGGAACATTCCAGAGATCAGAGAGCAGGCCCGGCTCTCTGACGCATTCTCCGAGGCGAGTTTACTTTTCATGCCAAAGCAAAGACACAGCACGAGAAGGAAGCGATTGATCTTCCTCATGGATGCGGACGTGGAAATCCTGACGGGCGTTCGCAGGCAGGGTTCAGCGCCATGCGAAGGCACACAGAGCCGGGCGCGGACCGGCCGCCTGAAATGCAGCTCATGCCTTCACAGCCTAACATCCTCCATTGCTTCCCAGCGCAAACCCGCAGGATGCTGGGGGTGGAAATAGGAGCCCGACTGGACGGCAAGAGTCGATAACAGTCCCGTAGAACAACGTCGTCGTGACACCGTTAGAATCAGTCTGAAGTCAACAGGAAGACGTTCACAACGGGAGGATTCATGGGCCTGGATCTCCCCCCACCTCCCTCAGTTCATCCGGTCAGTCACTGACATTTCAAATACTCTCCAGCACATGGTTCTGGGTGGAGAGGGGATTTCACAAGCTGATCAAAAACTCATGTGTGAGGAGAGATGGTGAAGAATAAACGAGATTCGTCAAGATGGGAGGATTTGGGGGAAGCTGGGATGGCTCAGCAGGTTAAGTGCTTACTTTGCAGCCCTGGGGACTGAGGATCGAATCCCGGCCCCGGCCCGTGAGGACCCATGTGCTGAACTGGGGAGTGCCCCTAGTTCACTTCTCACCAGGGTGAGACCCCGGCCCAGTTCCTGCCCTGTGCAGCCCCACGCCCACCTGTGGAATGAAACTATGTGGAAAAACCAATGATGAGCAACTATGGAGACTGTTCTGGGCCCTCCCCCTTCTCTCTGTCTCTGTATCTCTCTCTCTCTGTCAAAAACAATAAAAATAAATCGTAAGAAAAAAAATCCGAGGACATTACGCAACCCCCCAAGTCTATTTATTTTTTAAATCTTTACATTTTTCATGGTGCCTGTGGTTTTCAATGGTCTGTGGTTCGTCTGTTTTTTTCTTTTTTTCTTTTCATTTTTAGCTCCTGGGTCTCACACACTTTCCTGGGGGAACCGTCTCCCGGGGTCTCGAGATGTTTCTCTTTTTTGAGTTTCTATCCGATGCGCCCGGTGAGAAGCGTCACAGCGGTGACTGTTATCCGAGCCTGTTTATTTTACCCGCGTCCATCTGGACGCCTCCGTTCTATTCCGTGGGCTGATGGGCCTCTTCTGGGGCGAAGCTGGGGTGTGTGCTCCCACGTTAGGGCTCTGTGGCTCCCGGGTGTGGCCGGAGGTCAGGCGGGGGGTCAGGGCGGACTCCCCTGGGCTGTGGCCACCGGCCGAGCCTCAGAACCATCCCACCAAGCGCGGGGAGTCGGGCACAGGCGTGGGTGTGGCGGGAGATTCCATCTGCACAGACGTCTGCAGGAGGCGGGGAGCCCGGTGGGAACGGCACAGGCGTGAGCCTCCCCGTGGGCGTAGGGCCGAGGGGCAGGCGCTCAAGGGGAAAAACCTCCTGGGGCGACGATGTTGATGGTTCCCGTTGGACCCCGGCTTGCATTCCGCAGCCCAGGCCTGCGGAGCGGCTCCCCCAGGGTTTGTGCGTTTGGCTGCACGCGGACGCTCCGAGGAAAAGACCCCACGGAGGAGGGCGACTCTGGTGCTGACGAGCGTGCAAAGTGTGGAGAGGGAAAGAGTGGCGAAGTCTGCAACCCTTTTCTCTAAGATTTATTTTATTGTTTTTGACAGAGACAGAGAGATGGGGAGGGCCCAGAGCCGTCTCCATAGTTGCTCATCATCCGTTTTCAACATGGTTTTGTTCCACACAGGTGGGTGGGGGCCGTGCAGGGCGGGAACCAGGCTGGGGGCCTCCCGCATGGGAAGCTCACCCCAGTTCAGCATGGTGTCCTCAAGGGCCGGGGCTGGGACTCGATCCTTGGTCCTCAGGGCTGCAAAGTGAGCACTTAACCCGCTGAGCCATCCCGGCTTCCCCTGCAGCCTTGACGGACATTAGGAAAGACAGAAACGGGCGGATAGTTTGTGAGGAGCAAATATGGCGAAATGTTAACAGGAGAGTCCAGGGGGTGAGGACGTGGCTGTTCGCTGTCACACTGTTTCCATTTTTCTTGATGTTTGAACTTTTTCTTAATAGACTATGGGGAGGAAATCCTATTGCGATTCGGATGAGTCCTGCGCTGGATTCACAGGTGTCGTGGCCGGAGCAGTGGCCCCTTTGCCAAGTTGGCTCTGCGTTAGGATGAGTGGGTGTCCCTGTGTACGTTTGGGGGTGCTTTTTACCTTTAGAGTTTGAGGGTTTTTCGGGGGGTTGGTCTTGGGTTGGTTTTGTAAGTCGCCTCTGATTTGTTTTCCGTGTAAATGGCCCCTTTTCCTCACTGGCTGCTGCTGCTGCGTGGAGGAGAGCGTGTGTTCTATTTGTGTTTGCTGAACTCTCTCATGAATCTTCACAACTATGGAGGCAGCGCTGGGCCCGCCCCCTTCTCTCTGTCTCTCTCAGTGTCAAGAACGATAAAATAAATCTTAATTAAAAAGAAAACGAGGACCCTGACAGCCTAGGACAGGACAGGGAGGGGCCCGGGACCCCCGCCTCCCGCCCGGGGTTGGCCCCCATCTGCTTGTGCACCCCCCCGCCCCCAAGGATGCCGACGGGGCTGATGGGGACACATGTGTCACCCACGGCGTCTGCCTCCTGTTGCCCCATCACGTGGGCCTCGTGCCCCCTGGGCTGTCCCCTCTGGCTCCCGGGGGTCCTGCTGCTTACGTTCAGCCGCGTTGGGGACCTCGGGGACCTCAGGGACGCGGGGGTGTCATCTGCCTGCTTTGTCTGGGGACTCGCCGCTCATTCTCCACGTCCCGCACTGACCTCCCCAGGGGGATCCCTGCAGCCTCAGCCCCCAGCCCCCCAGCCTCCCAGTGGGTGCCCTCCCATGGGCCCCACACACCTCTGCCCAGTGCCTCCTTTGCAACTGCCTCTGACGGCCCCTCGAGCCCCCCAGGCTGAACCCCGACTCCCGGGCCCGGAAGCCGTGGACGGTGGAGGCCCGGAAAGCTGTGTGGGATGTGGCTGGCTTGGCCCCTGTCCCCAAATGCACCGCGACAGTGACGTTCACCTGCGCTGAGAACGTGTGTCCGCGGCCCAAGGCTGGGCGGGCCTCCCCTCAGAACAGGGGGCCAGGCACCCCGAATCGGACCCCAACCCCGAGGAGAACGGGGTGCGCAGGCCTGGGGGGCTGGGAACCCGGCAGGGCCCACAGGCCTCAGAGCCGTTGGCAGCCGGTGCCCACAGACGCCCCTGGGCTCGCGTGCAGCCCTTTCGGGCCGGGGCCCCCCACCCTGACCGGGGGACCCCCCAGGGGCTGCGGTCGGGCCTCGCCCACCACAGGGGGATATTTTGGAACCGGGGGCTCTGATCTCAGATGCAGGCTTGATTGATGGCCGGTCCCCCCGGGGAGGCCAGGCTGTGGCTTCCGTCAACGGCAGCCGGACGCACAGGCGGCGCCTGATTTCCGGCAGGTGCCCAGCTCCCGGGTGGCAGCGCCCACCACAAGCCCAGTTGCGCAAAGATGGGGCTGCTCTGCGCGCCCCCCGGCCCCCCGCGTGGGCCCCGGGCAGGGGTGCGGGCAGCCCGTCCACACAGGTTGCCCCTCGTCCACTGGTGCGGCCGGGGCCGGAGCCCCCTCCTGCCTCCCGGGGCTGAGTGGGGTGCTGAGGGCAGGGCCGCAGGGACATGGCCCCCCAACGTCCCCACATGTGCCCCCTGTGCACCTGGCCAGGGGCTCAGGCAGGGCCGGCACCCAGGACGGGGTGCAGGGAGCACCTCGGGGATGCCTGACGCCCGGAGGAGGAGTCCCGGAGCCGGGGGTGGGGGTGGGGACCCTGTCCGGGCGGCTGGGGGCGCTGGGAGCCGGCCTCTGGGGTCCCACGTGTGCAGCCGCTGAGTTTCCTAATGACTCACAGGAGCTGGTCCCATGTGCATTCGTGTGCATCTATGTGTGCATCCGTGTGTGCGTGCATCTGTGTGCATCTGTGTGTGTGCATTCATGTGTGCATCGTGTGTGTGCGCATCCATGTGTGTGCATATCTGTGTGTGTCCGTGTGTGCATCCGTGTGTGTCTGTGTGTGTCCATGTGTGTGTGTGCATCCATGTGTGCTTGTGCATCCATGTGTGTGTGTGCGTCCATGTGTGTGTGTGCATCCATGTGTGCTTGTGCATCCATGTGTGTGTGTGTCTGTGTGTGTGTGTGCATCCGTGTGCGGGTGGTGGCCACGTGCAGACACACGGCCATGAGGGAGGATGCCCCACAGGCCGGGAGGAATCGGTTGTGCGTATCCGTGCGTCGATGACGGCTGTAGATACCGATGAACAAGTGACAGGTGGCAGCACCTTTAAAAGGCACGTGGTGTGTGTGCCGTGGCAGCCACAGGAGCTCACGGGGACCAAGGGAAAATTACTCTTATTATTAAGATTTATTTTCTTGCCTGTGTGTGAGAGAGAAGGGGGTGGGCCCGGAGCCGTCTCCGTAGTTGCCCATCATGAGCGGTGACGTGGTTTCGTTCCACGCGGGTGGACGTGGGGCCACACGGGGAGGGAATGGAACCGGGCGCTCCCGCATGGGGGGAGAGAACCTTCCCCGCCGTCCTGGCGGCCACCCGTGGAGCCGCAGCTCAGCACGTGGGTTTGCATGGGGGCTGGGGCCGGGGATGGAGCCCTGGACCTCGTGGTGGTGAGGCCAGCGCTCGACCTGCTGAGCCCTCCCGGCCCCCGTAGGACGAGCAGGACTTTGGGGTCCAGGTTGGGCCTGGGGACACGCAGGACGTGGTGGGGGTGTCTGCAGCCTCCGGCACACACGTGGGGCCCTTGTGTCCTTTTATCCTGTCCCCGGAAGCGCAGAGGCGCCCCTGCCCCCTGAAATCCTCCCCCATCCCACTCCCGGCCTCTCCTCTCCAGGGTCCTGGTTCTCTGGCTGATCATGGAAACGGGAGGCAAACACCTTTCTAGGTGTCACAGTGGCCACAAGGGGAACACTGGGGAGGCCACTTCTGCTTTTTATTTTTCCTTCTCAGCTGCAGAATCGCTTGATGCCTAAGTCCTGGGAGATGCGCCCCCTGCCCCCCCAGCAAGAGAAGGGCCCACCCAGCCGGGACTCAAGACCCTGCCTGTGTCTCTGGACAAGATGCCCCGGGCACCTGCGGGGGTGGCTGCGTGACCCCTGGGACATTATGAACAGCAGCCAGCAGCCAGCATCCTGCACGACAATCCCCTGACCCAGGGGGTCCGGCAGGACCGGGACCTCAGAATGTCGTAGGGTCTCAGCGGTCGAGTCCCAGACCCCACAGAACTCATCCCCTGGGCCCAGAGAGGAGCGGGGTGGTCTATGGTCCTTCCCGTCTCCTTTGCCACCACGTCGAACCGCAAGGCCTCACGCTGTAAATTCTGCGTCTGCCTACTTAGACCTGGACGCAGGGAGAAACCGGGAGCATGAGTTACTTGGAAAATCAGTATATAGGTAACCAGTGGAGAGGTTTAACCTCTTAGGGAAACGTAGTTGCATTTGCAAACTGACTGTAGCCACTGAAGTTGGAGCGCAGAGGGGGGCTGACCGGAAAGGAACCAGCCGTGTAACCATTTTCAGGAAAGTTTCCAGCCATGTAACCGTTCTCAGCAAAGAAACCAGCCCTGTAGTCGTTCTCGTGTGGACGATGGCTGGATTCTTTTTCCCGGGCAGCCCTGCCTATTTCCAAGTGCGGGACGTGGTTGTGTGACTGTCCTCCGGGCCGATCTCCTTGGTCAGCTGTCCCCAGAGGAGGCCGCTGATGGGTGCGGGGCGTGTGGGGCCCCTGTGGCCGGCCCAGCAGGACTGAGGCCTGATCACGGCCCCGGCTCCTCCCCTCCTCCCTCCCCGCTGTTCTCCCCTCAAAACCCACAGTGTCAGCGGTCAAGCGCTCACTCCTCCGCCCGCTGGGTCCACCAGGTGACTTGCTTCTTAAGGCGTCTTTGTAGCACAGATTCCAGTTCCCGGCAACATGGAGGGGACAGCACAGGGGGCCCCCTGGGAAAAGCCTCCCCATCGCCAACCCCCTCCCCCCCGCAGGGCTCCCTGGGTGTTCGGAAGGGGCTGCCCCCCTCACGTGCTGATGGAGTTGTGCATTCGCTGGGGGAGGGTTTGGTTCATTCCTTTTTTTTAATTAAGATTTATTTTATTGTTTTTGACAGAGACAGAGAGAAACAGAGAGAAGGGGGAGGGCCCAGAGCCGTCTCCATAGTTGTACACCATTATCTGTGACGGGGTTTTGTTCCACACAGGTGGACGTGGGGCCACGTGGGCGGGAACTGAACTGGGGGCTTCCGCCCAGGGGGCGAGAAGCTTCACCTCCAACCAGGCGGTGACCAGTTGTGCAGCAGTTCAGCCTCGGGATCTGCTCGGGCTGGGATTTGAACCCCGCACCTCATGGCTGCAAGGCAAGTGCTCAACCGCTGGGCTCCCCCAGTGTCCCCTGCGCTGTGCTTTTTAAACGGAGTCCCTGTGACCACGGGGCAGGTGTGCAGGTGTGCAGGGGGCAGGTGTGCAGGTGCGCAGGTGTGAGGTGTGCAGATGTGCAGGTGTGAGGTGTGCAGGCATGCAGGTGTGAGGTGTGCAGGTGCGCAGATGTGCAGGTGTAAGGTGTGCAAGCGTGCAGGCGTGCAGGCATGCAGGTGTGTGGGTGTGCAGACGTGCAGGTGCGTAGATGTGCAGGTGTGAGGTGCGCAGATGTGCAGGTGTGCAGGTGTGCAGGGGGCAGGTGTGAGGTGGGCAGGTGTGGGCGCCCCAGGGGCCCCTGGCTAGCAAGCTGCACCCTCCTCACGGACCTGGGCTGCTGCAGCCTCGTGAGGTCCCCATGGGCGTGTGCGGTCCCAGCGCCCTTCGGAGGACTCGGGATGCGAGGCCCCGCCGGCGCAGACCCCGCGCACCCGCCGCCAGGGCGCGCGCTTCCGGGTCAGGTCGCAGGAGCGGGCAGGCGGCAGGCGGACCCCTGGTGGCAGCGATGCGCCGGCTCCCGGGACGCCGGGCGGAGCCGGGCGGGGCGCTGGCCGGGCGGAGGCTGCCACCCAGTGGCCGTTCCGGGAGCTGCCGGCGGGGCTCCCCGCGCCCCCGGCCGCCTGTTCCCGGGGGCTGTCCGGGCCCCTTCGGGCACCGGGACGCGCTCTGCCGGCCGTTTCCTCTTCTCTGCGAACGGGCCTCAACCGCGCCGCCGGGCGACCCCCAGGCTGGAGACGTGGGTGGTGGCCGTGCCCCCTCCTCGCCCCCCGCCTAATGCAGGGGCGCAACCCAGAGATGCACCCCCGGCAGGGGAGCCGGGGTGGCCTCCCCACAGGTGGACGCAGGCCCTGCACAGCTCTGGTTCCAGGAGGCCCCTCCCCTCCCCTCCAGGCCCCGCCCCTCCTAGCCCCTCCCCTCATCTTCAGGCTTCGCCCCTCCTCTCAGGTCCCGCCCCTCCCCATCGCCTGCTACCTATTAGGTTATTACCCTGTTTCCCCGAAAATAAGACAGTGTCTTATATTAATTTTTGCTCCCAAAGATGCGCTAGGTCTTATTTTCAGGGGAGGTCTTATTTTTCCATGAAGAAGAATACAGTACACATTTATTGTTGAACAACAAAAAAAAGGAAATTTATTACCTGTATACGGTACGGTAGTAGTTGTCATCACAAACCAGCATAACCAGACAAACTGTGAATCCTACAGTACCAAGAGTTTCTTGTTACTACCATTATTTCCATGTACAACCATCTATGGTACATTTACTCATTTATTCAATGACAGTCATGTCATCATCTTCTGGAACATCATCATATCGATCCAAACCCTGAACTTCCTGGTGAATTTCTTGTGACTCCATTTCTTTTGGAATCAGTGGACCAAATCTCTCGTGTTCAGCAATAGCACTGTTCTTAAATGAGTACTTCTTGTCAAGGTCGCCTGCTCCTAGTGCATCTGCAATGCAACTGTCAGTGATTTCCCCCCAGGAATTCCTCACCCAAGTCACAACCTCTTGCAGTTTAGGTTTCACAAAGTTTCCACGCTGATTTCTCTCCTTATTATCGGGGAGGTCTTATTTTCGGGGGGATGCCTTATATTTCAGCGAGAGGCAAAACTGTAAGTAGGTCTTATTTTCGGGGGATGTCTTACTTTCGGGGAAGCACGGTATTGTTATAACGAGGAGCTGAAGGCCCAGCGCTGGGCCTGATTCCGAGCTGCCAGGCGGGGGCTTCCAGCTCAGGGGCCCCCTGCGCGTTGAGGGCGGCGCCCCCCCGGGATGGACCCCGAGAGGCGGGAGCCGAGGGCCCACACCTGCCCTGGGTCTCACGCTTTGATCAGGCTTCTGGGCCCCGCCCCCACCCGCAGGTGCGCGCTGTTCGCCTGACACACCTGAGGCAGGGCCGGGGGCGGGGCTTGCTCAGGGCCCCATAGGAGGGCAGCGGGAAGCAGGGCAGGTCGGACTCCACCGCCGGGATGGACAGACGGACGGATGGACTTGGGGGGTCGGCCCCAGCCCTGGCCGTCCGTGAGGCGCTGGCATCCACCTCCAGGGGACACACACCACCCACGATACCTGTTCAGGTAGGCGCTGCGGGCGCATTCTGCCGGCTGTTTGCTCGTCTCGTTCACTGGCCTTGATCTCTCTGCCCGGCGTCCGCAAGGGAACGGCTTCCCGCCCAGTGACCCCGGGTTCTGCTCGCTGCGGGGTCTCGGGTGCTGGTCGTGTGTGGCTTCTGAGCCGGGATGTCCCCACCCTGGTGAGCGAGGCAGGGACCCCACCGAGTGGGGAGGTCTGAGGAGGCCGACCTCACGTTGTGAATGGGGGAGCTTGGCTCTTGGGGCGACGCCGGGGGCTCTGGTCCCAGGTCCAGGCCTGGTGTGGGGTGTGGAGTTAATGACTGTGGGCGCCCGTGAGCGGAAACCCAGCAGGAAACACGGTGACGGAGCTGGTGGACAGTGGGGTCAGTTTTGTGGTGAGGGAGTCTGGGAAGTGCAAGACTTTTAGAAAAGGGAGCAAGACTCCCGTGTCCCACACTCTCGCTCCCGCAGGAACATTGCAGGGGAGTCCAGGCCCCCGTCGGACCCTGGGCCCTGTGTTTGCAAATCACGAGTCGCCGAAGCGGGGACTCCGAGTGGCACGAACTCCGCGGCACCTCCGGGCACCCCCCAACCTGGGCGGGCAGCCCGAGGGTGACTTACTTAGAGCTGGAAGGAAAAAAAACCTCAGGGCTGAAAGTTAAGGACAGGTATCTCGTTGCTTTTGACAGAAGGGCGTCCCAGGATGAGCGTGTGGGTGTGGGGAGCTGGGGCTGAGGGCGTGGCCTGGTCAGCTGGTTCCCGCAGGGGGTGGGGGGGGCAGCGCCGTGTGGTGACACGTGAGCTCAGATGGTGCCTGGAAGTCTAAGGCCCCTCGTGTCCTGAGCCATCCTGGGCATCCCCGGCGGCTGGGCGGCCCCTGCTGGTGTGGCCTTGGGGCCCAGACCCTGGCTCCCGTGGATGCTGTGAGGATGCAACCCCCGCTCCTCATGGGCGGCCTTACGGGTGTGTGCGTGGGCCGGTGGGTGACGCCCGGTCACCGTGCAGCAGACCATGGCTAGGCTCCTAGGACTCACCTGAGGTCACTGCCGGAGCCCCAGCTCTGTGTTCTACTCGGCGCTGCTCCCGTGGGCCAGGGGGCTGTTGGTGACCAGTGTCCTGCCCATCTTGGGGCTGTGCCTGTCTCACAGCTCACCCGGAAGCCTGAGGACCCCCAGTGGGGTCTCCTTCACACCTCTGTGCACAGGGCTTCTGGAGTAAGGCTCAGTGGTGTTTTAGTACATGTGCGTGCATGTGTGCTCATGTGTGTGCGCCTGTGCATGTGTATGGAGGTGCAGTGGGCTGCTGTGTGCAGGGCTGGTGTGTGTGCGCATACGTGCATACATGTGGTGGGCCAGTGCATGTGCGTGTGGTGGGTTTGTGCATGTGTGTGCGCGTGTGCAGTGGGCTGGTGTGCATGCATGCGTGCAGTGAGCTGGTGCGTGTGCATGTGTGCGCAGTGGGCTGGTATGTGTGCATGTGTGCAGTGAGCTGGTGCATGTGCATGTGTGCAGTGGGCTGGTGCGTGTGCATGTGTGTGCAGTGAGCTGGTGCGTGTGTATGTGTGTGCGTGTGCAGTGGGCTGGTGTATGCATGTGTGCGCATGTGCAGTGGGCTGGTGCGTGTTTGGGGCACACATACTCACACGCTGAGTGACAGGGTTGTATGTGCGGTGTGGGTACGCACGTGTGTGTGTGAGTCCCGTCCTTCAGAAGAGAAAGAGGTGGAGTTCTGGGCCCTTCCCCAGCCCCCCTGGGCTCTTCTGTCCCATCCGGGCCCCGCCAGACCCCCCTTCCATCCGGTACCACGTGGGCAGTCCCGCCAGGACCCGTGACGCGCCGCCCGGCTGTGGATGGCAGAGGCGCGTGCACGCCGAGGGGCCTTTGCACACTCGTGTTTTTAGGACGTGGCCGGGGACCTCACGTGCACACACGCAGAACACACACCTCTGACAACGCTGCTCAACAGTGACAGCGTGACCTGCCTGTGAACACGACCACAGAGCTCATTTTAAACTTTTATTTAAAAATGTCCAGTGAAAACGCGGCAGCTCTTCGGGGAGCGGGCGGGGCAGGGCTGAGAGCCGGGGCCCCGCGCAGCGTTGGGGTCCCCGGGCCGATGCACAGGTGACGCCGGCTGGTGGCAGCACGTGGGGGGCGGGACACGCTCAGACGAGAGGCGCGTGTGCGCGTGCGAACGGCGGGCGGCTGCACTTGTGCTGAAAACCTGGCCGTCCGTCCGCCCGGCCCGCGGTGTCCTGTGTCCTGGGGAGCGACCGCAGGGGAGCGACCCCAGGCGCACGCAGGGACCCGGCTGGACACCTGGGGAGGGCGCCGCGCGGGACGCGCTCGCTGTGCACGTGCAGCGCGTGCACACGCCCCGCTCTTCCGCGCGCTTCCCACGGGCGCAGCTTCCCCTGCGTGGGACGCGCACACGCAGCCGCGGCGGGGCGCGGGGGCGCGCGCTGCCGCTCCAGGGCTGCGCATGCGCCCCCTGGCTGGCTAGGAGGGGCGGGGCTTTCTGGGGTCGTAAGCCACGCCCCTCCTGCCCGCGGGCCTCTGTGCGAACCCCACGGACAGACACGCAGAGGGGCCCGCAGGCGCTGCCGCCCGTCCCCCCCGCGGCTGTGCTCTGGAGCCGGATTCGCGGGGCCCCCAGCGAGCAGGGGCGGCGCAGACGCAGTCGGGGTGCGGGGATCCGCGTGCGCGGGAGGGCGCGTCTGCGCAGAGCCGGCCGAGGGCGGGGGCGCGCACGCGCCTCAGTTCACCACGTCGTAGTAGTAATTGCGCAGGCGCAGCTCCACTGCCGTGAAGCCCGGCCTGCTCTCCACGCTGCGGAGAAGAGGCGCGTTACCGCTGCTCGCCGCTGGGGGGCGAGTGGGAGCGCAGGGGCGGGCCCGGGGGCGGGGTCTCGCAGGACAGGTGCATGGCTGGACAGTGGGATCCGGGCCTTGCAGGACACCCTGCATGGTGAGGCCCCCGTGGCGTGGCCGCCTCCTGCGACTCCGGGGCGATGGGAGCCCAGAGGTTGTGACTGAGCACCCTATGCTTGTGCAAGCCCCCTGCCTGCCCCCCTTGTGGCCCCTGTGCCCACCCCGGAGAGATGCCCCCGTGCCCAGCGCCCTGCTCACTTCCCACATCTGCTCCTCATCCTCTGGCCTTGTTCAGGTGGGACAGCCCCTCCTGATGGGGCCAAGAGGGACCCCTGACAACACAGCCCCCCAGAATTCCCTGTGCCCCCTGGGGGCTGCCCACAGGCTCTAAGACACCAACTGCGATGTCACTGGGCATTTACGTGGGTGTCACTCTGTGTCACGTTGGTCTAGGAGCCCCCAGGTCGTGTGTTGATTGGCCTGTCCTCCTTCTCTTTCTCTCCCCACACATACACACCCATCCATTTGTGTACTGACTGGCCTGTCTCTCTGTCTTGCTCCCTCTCCCTCCCTCCTCCACACCTGTGAGTCCACCACCTATCCATGCAGCTAGCTGCCCGTTTCCCCGCCCTCCCTCCCAGGCAGCGGGGCCTCTCCCCACTGCGGTTCCCCGGTGAGCACAGCGCTGCCCGTGAGCAGGGAGGGTCCACGCCCAGCCGCTCCTCGGGCCTGTGGGGCATTGGAGATGGGGGTGGGGGCTGGGCACTCACTCGTACGTCCAGCACAGATTCATGAGGTCGTACATCTCTCTCGGGCAGCCCACGGGGCACCCCATCCTCTCTCCTCTCTCCAGCATGGCGGACACTTCACTTCCTTTCAGCCCCTAAAACACACAAGACGCACCCTACCTCCAGCAACGCCAGACACACAAACCCTGCCCCCACCCCCCGCGCCCCTGAGAAACAAGAGCCAGAGGTCAACGCTGGGGGCAGCTGGCATGTGATCTAGAGGTTAGATGGGGATCCCCGTGGGGGTGGCCTGTGGTGGGGGGCATGGTCGTGGGGTCCTGCTTTGTCCCCTGCAACCAGGGCTGGTTTCATGGGTGAACATTCACCAAGTCGTAGCGTGGCATTCGTGCACTCTTTGGTATGTATGCTGGATTTTTAAAAATCCAAAATAATTTAAGGAGTTGCCAACTTGACCCTGGAAATAGCCACAGTGTCTGTTTCAACGCTGATTCGTGTTGGCCTGGGCGTATTCGAGGCACCTCCACATGCGTAACAACACACTGTGGAAAAACTGTGCAGTTAGCATCAACGACTTTCCTTCCAGTCCAGACTACACGAGGCCGTCCTGACGGCCGCTGTCAGCAGACAATGGGGGGCTCGGGCCAGGCGCCCGGATTATGTATCTTTGGGGTCCCATCCCTACCCCCTGGGGTCCCCCCTGCGCTGATGTCCCCAACAGGGCAGCGGTGCTCACCCGATACGGCTTCTGCCCGTAGGAGAACGCCTCCCACATGAGCACCCCGAAGCTCCAGACGTCGCTCTTGCTGGAGAACTTGTAGTAGTTGATGCACTCGGGGGCGTACCACTTCACGGGCCACTTCCCGTGGGTCTGGGCCTGCGCGTGGAGAACGCGTGTTAGCAGCAGGGCCGCAGGCTCCCGTGTCCAGGGCCGCGCACGGAGAGCGTGCATCACAGCAGAGCCGGGGCCGCGCATGGAGAGCTGCATCAAGCAGAGACATGGGCGCCCCTGTCCGCAGCCGGGAAAAACCGACCTGCACAGGTTACACAGAGATCATTAACGAGGTTTGTCCAGAAGAAGCCCAGCCGTCAACGCCTCCGTTTTTCCTGTTCCATGCTGGCTACTTCCCTGCCGGTCCTCGGATACATTCGGGGGAATTAGTGAAGCGAGATGCATACCCTCTTTGCACTTTTAAAGTTTTTCTACTTAACCATGGGTTGTAGCTATATTTCTAGGCCAGTCCGTGTAAACAAAGTCGCCTTTAGAAAAGCCAGTCGCATGGGGATCTACAACCACCGTTTCACCGTGTTAGGTAGCGATCACTGTCACTGTGCATTGGGCTGGAAAGAACAGCACCGACCACGTAAAAGCATCAGAGACCGTTACAGCCAAGCCAGCATCGCACCAAATGCAGCCACGCGAAGTTCCTGGCTTCCCAGTGCTCACAGAAATGTTCACACTGTCGTCTGGTAAGTGCAATAAAGAGCATTCCATTTGTGCATTCTCTTGGGCGTCACTCACACATGCGCATATAAGTGAGATCCTGGGATCAGTCTTCTGACTTCACTCAGCTTAACGCTCAGGTTTTATCTGTGTTGTCGCAAATGGCGGTATTTTCTTTGTTCTTTAACAGTGGAATCATGTGTATGTGCGCGTGTGTTTTGTCTGTGTATCCATCAGTGGACACTGTAGATAACGCTGCTGTGAACACGGGGCGCGGCTGTCACCGCGTAGTGGTTTTGTATCCTTCATGTGAAGACCTAGGGGTGGAATGGCTGGTTCCTACGGCAGTTCTATTTTTAATTTATTCGGGATCCCCCACACTATTTTTTTTTCCATAGTGGCTGCAGCAATTTGCAGTCCCGCCAACCGTGCACGAGGGTGCCGTTCTCCACGTCGTATGTGTAGATTTGCTGATGACGGCCATGCTGACAGGAGGGAGGCGGTACCTCGTGTGTCTGATTTGCGTTCCCCTGCTGATTAGCAGCACTGAGCCTCTTTTCCTATGTGTCCCGGCGACCTGTATGTCCTCTTTGGGAAAAAGAAAAGTCTGCTCGGGTCCTCCGCTCCCTTTAAAATGTGGAATTTCTGTGACTGGGCTGTGGGGCCCTTGCATATTGTGGCTGCTCATGCTGGTCAGTTGTAGGTCCCCATGCAAAGGGCTTTTCTGCATCTGTCTTCTCCCGTCTGAGCCGTCTGCTGACTCTGCCGTGCGTGTCTTCGGACGCAGAGAAACCCTTTGGGTGGCTGTCGTCACACTCGCTCATTTCTGCTTCTCAAGTGCTTTCAGTCTCATATCCAAAAAAACAAACAACAAGAAAAAACCCAGAACGTGGCTGAGACCCATGTCAGGAAGCGTTGTCTGCTGTGTTTTGCAACTTTCTGGTTTCAGGCCCTTAGTCCATTTGGAGGTAACCTGTGAGTGGCGTGGGGTAGGGGTTCTATCTTCTTCTGCACGTGAATGTCCAGTTTTTCCAACACCGTTTATTGGAGAGACCGTCTTCCCTCCATTGAGCCTCGCTGGCTCCTGTCACATACGGGTGAACGTATGGGTGTAGGTTTATCTCTGGGCCCCGATTCTGTTCCATCGATCGATGGGCCAGTCCCTGTGCGTGTGCCGTACATGCGGTTCTGATGGTCTTGCTGTGTCGTCTGAAACCAGGGGCACCTCCAGCTTCGCTTTTTCTCCAGATGGATGGCTTTGGTTATTCAGGGTCTTGTGTGTCACCGCAGACATTTCGGGATGATCCGTTCTAGTTCTGCACCTGTAGATGGCTTTATGTGCCATGGCCACCGTTCACTATTTAATATTAATCATCAGCAAGATTAATTCTTGCCATCCACGGGCGTTCATTTGTGTGGTTCTCGATTTCTTACCATTTCCACAATACAGGCCCTTCCCCTCCTCAGTGGAACTCACTCCCAGGCGCTTTGTTCTTCTTAGTGCAGCTGGAAGTGGGATCGTTGTCCAGATCTCTTTCTGATAGTTCATTATTGATCCCCCGTCGTTCCAAGGAATACAGTTTGGAAGATACCATTCTGAGGAAATCTCAAGCTGTGACGTGTTAGAGCATGCCCATTTTCTAAAAGATTTATTTTATTGTTTTTGACAGAGAGAGAGAGACAGAGAGAAGGGGGAGGGCCCAGAGCCGTCTCCACAGTTGTGCGTCATCAGTTTTCCACATGGTTTCGTTCCACGCAGGTGGGCGGGGGCCATGCAGGGTGGGAACCGGGCTGGGGGCCTCCCGCATGGGAAGCACTCCCCAGTTCAGCATATGGGTCCACATGGGCTGGGGCCGGGACTCGATCCTCCAACCCTGGGGCTGCAAAGTGAGCGCTTAACCCACTGAGCCATCCCAGCTTCCCCACCCCCATTTTTCAACAGTGGAATCAAAGTGTAAGAAGGACGCGTCCTGCACAGCTACGTTAAGGAGAGGAGCCGCTTCCGGACGCACCACCCCTGTACGCTGAGCAGCGGCGGCGGGCGTGGGCTGGTGTCGGGCGCTGCCCGCAGCCCCACCCCTACCTTGTAGTAGTTCTCATCAGCCCCGAGGGCCTTGGAGAGCCCGAAGTCACTGATCTTGGCGTAGTGCTGCGTCACCAGCAGCACGTTGCGTGCAGCCAGGTCCCGGTGCACGAAGTTGCACTCCTCTAGGTACTTCATGCCCATGGACACCTGGTGCACCAGCTCGATGATGTTCTTGTCCTTGACATGCCTGCAAGGTCACAGGGGGGTTAGCGGGGACGAGGGGAGGGCGCTCCACAGGTGAGAGCCGGGCTTCCTTAGCGGGGGTCCCGGGCGTGAACCTACAGCTGCTCCAAGCCCGCGCGGTGTCGGGTGCTCAGGCCTGGCTCGTCCCCGACCCTCAGCTTCTCACCTGTGAGCTGGGGGATGACACTGCCCCTCTCCGGGGGCTGGAGACACAGTCTCAGCAAAGCCGACGCAGCAAAGGGACAAGCGCAGTGGCCCTTCTTACGGGTCACTCCCCACCCGCCCCTCCATCCCACAGCGGCCGCAGCTGCCACGCGCTAACGGCCACGGATGTCTTCAGGAGTAACGAGCCACATGGGCATGAAGCCATCAGCCGGACATGTGGCCACAGCATCACCGTGGGCCCTTATAAAACAGCCGCTATGCCTCGTGGAAGAGCCCCATGTTCTGCAGCGTGAGGAGAGTCCCCGCCAAGACAGCCTAAAGCGGATCTTATCACAGAGCGCGTGCCGGATTCGAGATTTGAGGTCTGTCTTGGTGCAGAGACAGCTCACGGGGCACTTGGTCCAAAGGCTGTAGCTCTGCCCCCTCCTCTCGTGAGCCCCTGGTGGGGCCAAGCCTGCGGGGACGGCGTGGGGGAGAGCTGGGCTTCCCGGGGGCGTCAGGCTCCCATGTGCATGGGCAGGAGCGCCCAGCCCCACACGGGCTCAGCTCCCGGCCCTGGGGTGGGCACCTGTTGTGCTGAGCTCCCGGCCCCGGGGACACCCACCTGTTCTGCTGCAGGTACTTGTTGAGCGGCCCCAGCTCCGCCATCTCCATTACCAGCATCCAGGCCTCGGCCTCGCAGATGCCGATCATGCGCACGATGTAGGGGTTGTCCAGCTGCCGCATGACGCTGGCCTCCGCCAGCAGCTCGTCCTTCAGGGCCGGGTCGTTGGCCTCGTTCTTCAGGATCTTCACGGCCACCGTCTTCGTGACCCTGCAAAGGCGGCATCTCCTGAGCGGCTGCAGCGTGGCTCCCGGCTTAGCCTCTGCCAGGCGTCATGCCTGTGCGGGCCAGGGCTGTGTGACAACTGCGGCGGAGGGGGCAGCGGCTCCTGGGTGTGTGGTCAGGGGCACGTGTTTGGCCTCGCTCCCCCGGGACAGAGAGTAGCAGCTCTTTAGTGAGAGGAACATGGGGTGCGCTGAGACGCCCCAAAAGGCACAAGGCCCAAGCGGAATAGACAGTGGGGCTCGTGCGGGGATGCACACATGGGCTCAGGGGCGTGACGCACGCTCACGGCGCGAGGTGCGACCTACTTCTTCATCTGGTAGTAGCCCTTCTTCACGGTCCCGAAGTTGCCGGAGCCCAGCTCCTTGTCCTCCAGCGTCAGCAGCGTGCGGTCCAGGTACACCTCCTTGGGCCGGATCTCGTCAGGGTCCGCGTAGGGGCTCTCATACACCTCCGTGTCCATGGGCAGGGCTTCTCGCTGGCTGGCTGCGACCAAACCCAGAGACACAGCCCTGGAGCCCCCCACCCACCCCTGCGGCCCCCTCGTCCCTGTGTGCTGGGCCCACGGCAGGGCCTCACGCAGCACGTGGGGGGCGGCACGGAGCCCCTCGCCCGCAGTGCCCTCGACCCCGAGTCTCACGTTCAAGAGCATCTGTCACAGCAGGGCAGAGACGGACGGGCTCTCCACTAACCGGGACTCAAGCAACCAGCAAAAAAATGGAAGAAAAGCCACTACCACACATATCCGGCATGGGCGCCGGATAACGGGGAGTCCGCCACGTCTGCAGACACATGCATCTTTCCAAGAGCGCAGCCTTCTCGGACACATGGACCTGAGCAGGAGCCGAGGGGCCCTGAGGCGGCACCAAATGCGGGGGCGCGGTGAGCGGGGCAGAGCCCGCGGACTGCCGAGAGCCGGGCATTGCTCACTCACCTCTGTCCGGGGTCCAGGGCTCTCCATCCGGCTCGTAGGGGTTGGACGTGCTCTCGGGCCGGATCCCGGGAGACGGGGTCGCCTGCAGCACAAGTAACATGTCACTCGTCTCCGTCCACACCCCACCGAGTGGACCCACGCGGCTGTCTTCTGTTTCCAAACAATCACACGCTTCCCTTGGGCAGGGAAGGCACAGGGGCGAATCCGGAGGAGACACAGGGATGAGAAGCCGCAGCTGAGCTGATTCTCCAGGCGCCTGTGTGGTCCTGGGAGGGCTGATGGCCCCTCAGGCCCCCACCCCCCGGGGAGTGCTTCTCCCCAAGGAGGCGAGAGCTCTGGGGTGATGAGTGTGAGGACCGTGCAGAATCAGCCCTAAGGCTCAACGGTAAACTGCCAGCAGGCCCATCACTACTGCCGGCTCGCCATTAACCGGAGCTCCAGCCATCGGCAAAACACTCATCTCGCCAGTGAGTTCCGGTTAACGGGGAGCCAAGTGCAAAGTTCAGCGACAAGCACCTTGCTGGTCGGAGCACTTAGTCCCTCTGCCCCATCCACCCTCATCAGTTGTTCTGCGTAGAAATCTGGGGCGGAAGGGAACGTGGATGCTCGGGTTCTCCCTGTTGGTGCCGACATGAAGCGAATGTCTTGTGCGGCACCACGAGCTGGGGCCCGCGACCCGAGCCCAACCCCGCCGAGCACACACGGCGGCTTTTCTTCACATTTTATAAATCCTCCAGAACAGTACATTAGAATCTCTCGTCTCCCTCTTTTTTCCTTTGGCCAAGATTCGGTGCAAGTAGAAGATGATGCCCAGGGAGAGGCTGACATTTCGGGGGAAAATGCCAACTGAGTGAGACTGGGGAGAACTATGAGTAGAAGACGCGGGTTTACACCACCAGCAAAAGGAGAAAGAAAAAGCAATGCAGGTGCGTGCTCTGCGTATGTGTCCATGAGGGAGGGGGTCACCATCAGTACGTGGCCGGAAGTCACATTTTCTCTCCCCTGTAACTCAGGGCCAGGGCGGCACCACTCGGGGCCCCCACGCCGGCCTCTGCCTCCCGTCCCAGCTGGAACTCGGCAGCCACGGGAAGCCGCCACCTGGTCACCCATGAACTGAGCCCCCCGGACGCTCCCTGTGCGGCAGCCACGGACCCTGTGTCCCCTCCGTCAGCCTGAGGTTAGCGGGCCGGTCAGCACACGGCAGCGCGCGGCAACTCACACGGGACCCGGCTCCTCGGGAGACTGTCCCCCCAAGAGCAGCTCCCACCTCCCCGCCAAAAGGGAGACAGTGCGGGGTGCACGTGGGGGTGAGGGTGGGGGCGCACGGGCAGGGGGCGGGCGCGTGGGCACTGAGGGTGGGTCAGTCCTACCACGTGGTCGGGACGCAAGCAGGGGACGTGTTAGCACCTTTCTGTGGCCGGGCTTCCGGAAGGGGTAGGATCTGATCCTGGAGATGATTCCACCCGCAGACCAAGCCTGGAAATCACAAGGCAGAGAGGAAACATCAGTGAGTGTCTCAGGAACAGACATGGACGTGCCTGGTCAGCCTGCCAGGCGGTGACATCGCCACCCACCCCCCATGACAGGCATCAGAAAAGCCGGCCCCTGAGCAGAAGGGCCTGGAGAGCGACTTGGTGACATCCTCCACCTGAGGCCACAGAATCGGAGCGGCTACATCCAACGGCCCGTGTGTGTCGTGGAGAATTACTGTTTCAGACACAAGGAAACGCATCCTGGGGGAGTTGCTGGCAAACACGCCCGGCGGTGCCCCTTCTGCTGGTGCCGGCTCCCGTGTTTCACGGAGCTGGATGCTTAGGGCAGGGGCACCGTCTTCTGTACGCATCTCGTCCATCCATAAAACACGCTCCCACTCTCCCTCTCGAAGCCGCTGGGTGACATGTGGCTTCGTGGTCCTTCGTTCCCAGTGCTCCTGCCTCATGGGACAGACACATGGAAAGTGAGGCGGCGCACGGCTCACGATGGGAGAACCTCACACTTCACGGGGGGCGTGAACACAGGTGCACAGTGAGGTCCCCAGGGAGGAGCAGGACACCGGTCCTGACGGCAACTATGAGTCAGCTGTGCGTCAGCTCCTAGCGGTCTGCAGGGAGGACAGGGTGGGGGTGGGGCTCTCATAAGCACATCCGGCACGTTCCAGGCAAATGCGCGGAGATGTCTGCACCGGCCACATTGTCACCTCCCGTGGATGTCGAGGGGCAGGCGGGTCTGGCCGCGTGCCTGACGCTACCGGCATCCTCGGACACCCTGAGCTCTCCCCAAGGCTTCCTCTGCTGAGCTGTTGTCAGATGAGCCCTCTTGGGAAGGACGCATCTTCTAGTAACAATGTGTGACTGATGTATCCTCAATGACGTCACTGTAACAACGATGCGGCTGATGTATCCTCAACGACGTCACTGTAACAACGATGCAGCTGATGTATCCTCAACGACGTCACTATAACCATGATGCGGCTGATGTATCCTCAACGATGTCACTGTAACCATGATGCAGATGTATCCTCAACGACATATATTTTATCCTCGATGTAACAATGTTGCAGTGGACATATTCTCACCATTTTTGAGACAATGTATACGACGTCCTTGAAACAATGTACACGACGTCCTCGAGACAGTGTACACGACGTCCTTGAGACAATGTATACACCAGACTGCGTGGGTTGTGCGCACAGGTCCACCAGACGGCTTGAGACTGAGACTGAACTGCGTGTCACCATCTCCCAAGTCGGCCGGGGATGTGTTTCGCATGGAGCCCTGGGGGCTTCATGGTCGATTTGGATGCTGTTTAGCAAATAGAGGAGATGCAACCCACTGCAGACAGCACCGGGGCAGGCTTGGGACTAAACATGGGCAAACACTAGTGGACACCAGCAATGCCGTTTACCAAGTGTGACAACAACAGTGGCTGCCCCTGCTGTTGGCACAACACGAGCCCTTTACGCCGATACGCACAGGGCTTGCCGTCCCCGGAGTGTCTGGTGACACTTACCCCAGGATGGGTGCTTGGGAGCTGTGGCCGAGCCGCGAAGTTGATGTTTGCTGTTGAGGAAGCGTGGATGGTTACTGCCGTATCGGGGACCTGGCCCCGCGCTCCCCCTGCCGCGTGCACCTCTGCACATTTCTTTTCATTCTCTTTCACCCAACCTCGCTCTCGCCATCAGAACTCTGGTTTTTCAGTGTTAAAAGTTTACCCGGCTGCTGTTTGATGAACGATCTACGGGGGGCTGTCTGGGAAGCAGCCGGCCATGTAGTAAGAGAAATGGAGGCGTTCAAGGCCGGCTTCCTTTTCTTTCCAGACAGCCCCCTCGCAGGTCAGGCTGGACCCCTGACTCTTCTCACTGTCGGGTACACACACTGCCTCGCCCCGCCTGCAACGGCCGTGGGCCGACTCCCACGTGCACCCCAGCGTTCTGCATTGTTGCCGAGGCCGCCTGGGAGGCCGGGACTCACCGCCTTGCCCGCCAATCTTCTGACAGGGGACAGTCAGGACTCTCAGCAAACCATCCGGCTTGTAAGAATAATGTTCGACCAGCTGAGAGGGAGGAAAACAAGGGAGCTTCAGGTGACAGACCCGCCCGGAGCCTCAGGAGTGGCTCAGGGACGACCCTTCCGGTCCGGGGGTCGTGGCCCCGACCCCTCCCGCAGGCTCAGGACAGACGTCCCTGCTGCCTTCCGTTTGGGACCCCGCTCTCAGCTCACCCCCTTTCTCTCTCTCTCTCTCTTGGTAGCAAGTTGCATGTATAGGATTTACGTTCTCCTATACCTGTGTGATATGAAAATGAACTCGGCAGGCCACTAGTCAGTCAATCACTCAGTCATTCAACAAACATTCTGCTTCCCTAGGCCCCAAGAGACAACAACGTAAACTGCTCAGATCTCCTGCCCTGGGAGCGTCAGCGTCCCGGGTGGGGTGCGGGGCCCCGACACGTCCTCCCCGTTCAGAGCACAGAGCCGCTGGCCGCGGCCTCCTCGCCACCCATGCCCCTCCCTGTGCCTGTCCCAGTCAGGACGTCTCCGGGGAGATGCTTCCTGGTCCCCCCATGCAGGGTCCCTCCTGAACCCTGCGCACAGCCCGGAGCGGCCACGTGCTGATGGCCCCGTACTAGCCGTGAACCCCAACGGCGCTTCTCCTGTGTGGACGCTGGTCCTCGGGGGCCTGGAGCGGGGGTCCCTGGGGCGCACCTGCCAGAGCGTATCGAACTTCTTGCCGTCGGGGATGGAGAGCTTGCCCGTCTTGTCCCTGTCGATGCGATAATGCAGCACCTTCCCCTCGTGCAGCAGGCAGAGCGCGTACGAACCGCTGTCGTCCCTGGTGCGGATCCTGCAGCACACGGGGCCCCGTCAGCCCTCCCGCCTCCCGGGGGGACGTCCCCTGGGGGGCTCTGCCCGCCCCTCTCACAACCCCGAGATGCCAGGGCTGACTGACTTCCTCCCTTTTCCTTTCTTTCTTCCTGGAAGTGGATCTGCCTGCGGGGGGGGGGGGGGGGGGGGGGGGGGGGGGGGGGGGGGGGCGTCAGGAGAGGCCAGGTTCCCGCAGATGGCGCGGGGGCGGGATCCAGTCTTATGCAATCACCCGACGAGGAAACACTGGCCACCGTGGGCGGGGGGTGGGTGCCGGCCCCGCATCATCCAGGGGACTGAGACCCCCGAGTGTGACAGCAGGTGGAGAACATGCCCCCCTACGGCACAGAGGAGGGTGGGGGGCACACTCCCCATCCAGCTGGTTGGGGGCCCCCCACCCTCAGCCCACTTTCTCCTTCCAGCCTCATGAGCCCTTCAGATCATGAGGCCTCAGAGACGGTGACACTGGGGACCCACGACTCTATCCAGGCCCGGCATTTTGGGACGAGGGGCCGGTAGCCGCGGACGTGCACCCCCCCACCCCGCCCCAGGCGCTGCGTTTCGGAATCAATCCGGCGCAATAAGCTGCCGGGGGCGCCTGTGCTTGGGGGGCGTTTCTGGGGCGGCTCCCGGCTCCGAGGGGTCACACGCAGGACGTGGCCTCGCTGTCCTGTCCTGCGCCTCACGGATCCATCTGGAAACGCTCACGGGGACAGAGGCCTGAGCCACGTGGGGGGCGGCCTCCCCCTGAGCCCGGGCACCAGCTCCCGGGAGGACGGTGGCGGCGGCCACGTGCGCCCCCAGCTCCCGCCCAAGGTCAGGCCGGGGACCTGAACCCCGAGCAGCCCCGGCAGCCCCGGCAGCCCTGGCAGCCCTGGCAGCTGGCAGGAAGCGAGGGCAGAGGAGGGAAACCCACAGGCAGCCGGCAGCCGGAGGTGACAGAGACCAGAGGCGGTGATGCTAATGGCCGGCAGCCCTAGGGGGCAGGCAGGTCACACTTGGGAAAGCACCTCCAGCCCCAGGGGGGTCACACAGGGTGTGGGAGGCCGGCAGGGGCCCCCAGAAGCTCCCTGCGGGCCCCACACAGGCCACGCTCCCGGCTGACCTGCATGATGTCAGCGTGAGGCTCTGAGGGTCCTCAGGGGCCCGGAGCCTGTCTGTGCTGGGAGAGGGGGTGGCAGGGCCACCGGCCACCCACCGGCCATGCAGCTCCCGGACATCAGACCCCGGGCACCGGCACCGGCTGGCTCTGTGTGGACGAGCTCAACCCCTGTGCCCTCAGGGTCGGGAAGCATGGGATGAGCACACACGGGGGGCCCTCAGGGCAGCCCCGCCCCCCACAGGGCCTGGCTCTGTGCTCACTGATGGCGGAGCAGCGGAGGCCCAGCCCCTGGCGCATCCTCCCATGCTCGTGTCACTGCAGCCACGCCCACGGCCGAGAGGGGCGCCCACGGCCGGCCTCACCCCTCCGTCCAGGCCTGACACTGTGCCCTGTGGGGCCTCCACTCAGCTTCTCAAGGGACAGAGAGCTGGGGGTGGGAAGGGGCCATGGGAGTGGCATGCCTCCAGCAGCACAGAGCCCCCCAATTCCTGAGTGGGGCCGGCCCAGGGGGCCCCCACAATCGCCGTACGGGCACCCCAGCCCACATGCAGATGGCAAAAGGCAGCGGCATCAGCATTGGTATAGAACACAGTCCGAACCGGACCCCGACCCGCCTGCCAAGCGCTGGCCGGGCCCCCAGAGCCCCTCTGCCCACCCCCCATCGCTGTTTGCCGCTGCGGCTATGGGAACCGCACTGCCCTACCCTCCTGCCTGAACCACTGTGCGACTCAGAGGTTCCAGAAAGAATTCTGGGTCCTCGTGTGACTCCACATTTCCGTGGGCCCTGGGCCTTCACGCCGGTTCACCCATAACTCCAAGTCCTGCTCACGAACCTTCTACCCACGGCCCGCGCGCCCGCGTGAACTCGTCCCGCGTCACGTTTGGGGAGCCGGCGTGAGGGCGCAGGAACGAGGTGCGCTTCCGGATCTGAGAGCCCTGCCCGGTCTGTAACGCCTGCCGGGCGCTGTGAGCAGACACACTGGTGTCTGCGGGTCAGATGCCCGGCCGCAGACACTGCCCCGCATCCTGAGTTCACCATCAAAGCGGACGTGGTGGGGGAAGTGGGGAGAGCTCAGCAATTTCAAGGTCTGGGGATCAAGTCCTGGCCCCGGCCCGTGCAGACCCACAGGCTGGGCTGCAGTGCAGCTGGTAACCACCGGGTGGCTCAGCAGTGAATGTTCTCGCCTCCCGCGGGAGCCCCCAGTTCAGTTCCTGCCCCACGTGACCCCACATCCACCTGTGTGGATGAAGCCACGTCACAGCTAATGACGTACAACTACCGAGACAGCCCTGGGCCCTCCCCCTTCTCAAACCACAAGTCTTTAAAAAACCAAAGCAGAGCATGTGGCAACATAACATTTCCCCTAAATGATGCCCCTCAGGGCCCAAGAAGAATGTTCCCTTTGGGGTCGTACAGGGCAACACGCACACTGAGTGACCGGTGACGGCTATGTCAGCAGGTGGCCCCTCCCCAGGGACCTGGGTGGCCCCGGCTGCCCACACAGGCCTGGCCGTGCTGGGGGTGGGGGTGGGGGGTGGGGGGGGCAGGAGCGAGACTTACAGAAACTTCCCATTGGTCCTGGAGCCGATCAGGACAATCTGCTCGGACTCGTCCCGCGAGATCTTGCCGTGGAACCAAGGCATCTTCTCGTGGGCCGTGGTGGCAATCAGCTTCTCCAGCTGCGGCTTCTGGCTGATGATCGCCTGCTCCAGAGCCTGGCCCTGTCACACCAGAGGGACCCCGGGATCAGCGACAGGTGACCTGCAGACCGCTTCAAACCTGGACTAAGTCCCGACGAGGCAAAACACAACCACATGGGTCTGCTTGTTCGTTCGTTCGTTCACTTGTTCACTCATTCATCCATTCAAGCCAATGAGACCTTAGATATTATCAAAACACCTTCACATGTGTAAACGACCACTCAGATTTTAAAATACTGGGGTCACTGGCCTGTGGAAAGCCACAGCGGCTGTAGGGACCACCTGGTGATAACCAATGAACACAGATCGCGCCTCCTGCCTCTTCGGCCCCGTCGTTCACTAGAACTGAAGGTTCCACGTCGAACCTGGTCACTGACTAACAATTAGGGGCCTGAAGGCATGTGTGCCCCCAGGAGGCTGCGAGCACACGCTCACAACACGCGGCTGTCCCGATAGCAGGCGATGTACCCGCACAGAGTGCAGGAGACCAACCCCAGCAACGCAGGAGTGACGACGCGTCAATGCACACAAATCAAACCTACACATCCTTCGCTGCGGCAAACCCAAGACGTTCAGGGTTCTCGGGCAGGTACCGCCTGGAAGCCCAGAGGATGGGCACAGAGGGAGGTCACAGCGCTCTCTGTCAGCAGGAAAGGTGCCCGTCGGGAGGTGGTAGAACAGCTAAATAAGTCCCGGGAAGGATAGGGCAGCCAGGACCAGGGCCGGGGGCAGCTGAGTTGGGCTGACACAAAAAGTGCTGCAGGGGAGGATTGGAAGCTGAGGAAGCAAATGCCCTCCATGCGTCTGGTACGACCCCCTTCAGTAAACAGAGAACACACCCGTGTCGTGTCCCCAGCATGAACTGGGTGACAGTGGCTTCCTGCAGGGAAGACCCCCACATCGCCCGCACGCAGGGGCTGCCCTGCAGCGGTGACCACGAAAAGGGGGAGGGGTGCCCTTTTGGAACGAGGCACTTTTCGGTCCCAGTTGGTGACTAAAGGAGATGGATGCTATATCTAGGGGCACTTCTGCATGTCCCTGCATGGATGGGGTCACCCCAGCGGGGTCCCAGGGCCTGAGAACGCATACCGTAGTCCCTACTCTGGCCAGTGCACAGACCATGCCCTGTGAGTGCACAGGCCACGCCCCATCAGTACACAGGCCATGCCCCATTAGCACACAGGCCACGCCCCACAAGTGCAAAGGCCATGTCCTGCGAGGATACAGACCACGCCCTATCAGTGCACAGGCCACGCACATGAGTGCACCAACCATGTCCTGTCAGCTCACAGGCCACACCTTGCGAGCGCATGGGCCCCACCCCACCAGTGCACAGGCCAAGCCCATGGTGCAACGCCACGCCCCAAACACATAAATCACGCACCATGAGCGCATAGGGCATGCCCAGAAATGCAGGCCACATCTCAGCAGCGCACAGGCCACGCCCACAAAGGGACAGACCATGCCCCTGAACCCCAGGCCACGCCCCACAGGCCCGAGGCCACGCCCTGCCAGCCCCAGGCCGTGCCCCGCGCACCTGCAGGTTCCAGGTCTGCTTCACGTACTCCCGGATGAGGTTCTCCTTCAGGTCCTCGAAGGGCCCGGTCTTGGGCTGCACGCCAGGCGGCCGGTGGAAGGGCGTCTGGAGCAGGCAGACCAGGCCGTCTGCCTCCCGTGAGTGGTAGCTGCAGAGCTCGGCGGCGCTGGCGTGCGCGCGGCCGCCCGCGATCGCGTACGTGCCGTTGAGCTCGCGCTCGATGGTGTAGTGGTGCGCCTTGCGTGCATGCGCCACCGACAGCGCGAAGCCGCCCAGGTAGTTGCGACTCTGGCGCAGCAGGTAGAGCCCGTCGCCCATGCCGCCCTGGACCAGGTAGTCCTCGGCCTCCTCGCGCGTGATGTTGCCGAAAAAGAAGGGCAGCTGGTGGGCGCCGTCGGCCATGCCCGCGGCCATGCCGGAGTCCGCCTGTGGAGACAGAGGGGCGCCCGTCAGGCGGCAGCGGGAGGCAGCCGCGCGTCCTCCCCGCGTGATCCCCCCCACGCGGGGCGTGGCCCCGAGTGTCACCACCTACCCACGTGCACGTCCCGCGTGGGGCGTGGCCCCGAGCGTCCCTCCCCACGTGGGGCGTGGCCCGAGCATCCCTCCCCGTATGGGCGTGGTCCCAGCGTCCCTCCCCACATGAAGCCTGGCGAGTGTCCTCCCTGCGTGCCCCTCCCGCATGGGGCGTGGCCCCGAGCGTCCCTCCCCTGTGTGTGGGCGTGGCCCCGAGAGTCCTCCCATGTGTGGGCGTGGCCCCGAGCATCACCACCTCCCCACGTGGGGCACGGGCCCTGCTACCTGCCAAGCCCCCTGCTGTGCACCCTCATGGGGTTTCCGAACACAGGTTCCCAGCCTGGAGCCCCGCACCGCACCGGGCACGCCTGGGCACCGGGCGCGCCTGGGCACCGGAACGTGAGTGTTTTTGGGCAGAAGCAGGGACTCCTGAGACACACGGAGAACAGACGTCCTGCTGGACACCGGGGCCCGGGGGCTGCCCCTGTCCTGACACTGGGCAGGCATGTGGGGTGCAGCTCAGAGCTCCGTGTGGTGAGGACGGCACCCGACACGTCACCTGAACCTCGGGCGTCTACGGGCCGCATGCTGTAGGAGGCGCCAGGGAGCTGAAGGGTGAGGCATGTGCACACGCCTCCCCACACTGTGACCCTGAGGCGTGAACTGGGACGTCATGGTCCCATGGCCCCCGGCCGCGGGCTCTACTGTCCCCGCCCTGCCCTCCTGCCTGGCCAGGACCCCGGGGGCCCTGCCTTCTCTCAGACTCCTTGTGCAAGTGGCTTCGGGGTGAGCTGCCTTCTCTGTCTGGTTTCGCCGAATCCCTTGCACTCCTGGGGACGCCCCCACCCGCCTCCAGTCCCAGGGTTCCCTGCGGTGTGTCACTCGCTGCCCCTTCTTGCCTGTTAGCCTCGTTCCTAGCGGGCCAGGTCCCCAGGCCCCTGCCCTCCCCCAGCCCTGGCTCCTGTGCTGTGTGGGGGGTGGGGGGCGCGGGGTCTTCCAGACGTGCCCCTGATGCACATCTGCCGGGAGCTGTCCCTGTGAGGGTGATAGCTGGCCGCCGCCCGCTGGTGTGACTTCCTGTGCTGAGTGACACCTGGGGTGTCGTTGGCGGTGTGGACAGTGCAGATGGTTTCCTGCAAGGACCGCTCAGTGCACATTCTGGACACGCTGTGTGTGGGGCGTTTACATCGCCTTGGGCTGCCTGTCCCCGTGCCCACTGGGGCCTCCTCTCCACGTGCCACTCCCCCCGGCTTCAGTTTTCTCCGTGGCATCTGCCCGGGTGGCAGCTGCTGAATGTGACCCCTGCCCCGGGCCCCCCAGCACGGCCCCTCTCACCTCCCACAGCACTGAGCATGTGGAGGCAGCTGCTTTCACGTGACTGGCCACCGAGCCACCCTGGGGGGGGGGACAGTGGGACGAGCAGATGGTGTTCAGGGGCAACAGCATCTGGGGACAGTCCTGCCACCTCCCCCCATCACGTAGGGGAACAACACCAGCAAGATGCAGAAGCCTCACGGACTGCGCTGGTCAGGCCCAAAGCCACACGGCCACCTCGGTGCAAAGCAGCCCTGAGAAGACCCGCCTGGGAGCTTCCGCCCCAGCTTGAAGCTGAGAACACGAAGCGTCCGCACTTGGGCAGAAGGACACGCTTCATCTGCAGGCCCCGCTGATTTGCATGAGAAAGAGGAACTTGCCGAGCCCAGAGCGGGGACAGGTCGGCCTGGGCTGGTCAGGGGCTGCGTGTCCCTGTCAAAGACGTGCCCCGGCCCCGGGGCCCCCCAGCCCAGGGTGCAGCTGGAGTCCCGGGTGCCCCTCTTCAAGGGCAGGTACACAGACTCACTCGCCCGTGGACTCGCTGGCTCTGAGCTCCGGCACAGGGGTGGCAGCGGCGAGAAAGGCTCCGGGGACACTAAAGGGAGAAACGGAGTTGTCTGCCTTCGGGGCGAGGGCTGGTGGAGCAGGCGGGCGGAAGCTGCTGTGTCTTTGTTGAGCCCGCGCTGGCCCTGCGTGAAGATGCAGGTGCGGAATCTGAGTCTCCATCAGCCTGGCCAATGCTGTCTGCTCCACCCTGGTGATGCCCCGAGACCCCTCCCCACTTTCCATACACGTGGCCCGTCTTGGCTCATGCTGAGGACGTTCCTAAAATCTCTCCAAGGCTCGCAAAGCCCAAGCGAGCAGCGTCAGGCCTCGGGGTGCCCCGTACCCCTGTCTGAGCGGCCGTACGCCCGGCACTGGTGACACACAGCCTCGGTTTACAAACAAGCCTCTCCAGGCACCCCCGAGCCCACGTAGGCAGGGCCCTCTGTGGCCTGCTCGGTGGCTCCCGCCTGGTGGCACCGGGCAGGACACAGGCTGAGGCTGAGCTTGGCCGGTGGCGGGTCCCCTCCCAGGACACCCCGGGGCTGACACGCCCAGGGGCAGCCTCAGAGCAGAGCAGCCAGCCTCCCAGGACGAGGCGGCAACGCCGGCTCAGGAAAGCACTGCTGGTTACCCCATCCCCCATCTGGGGACATGCTGACGTCACTGCCGCAGTACCTGGGGGCTCTTGCCCGGGGCCGCCCGTGGGTGGCGTGTGCGTGTGGCGGGGACACGGGGCTGACTTGGGGATGAACACACGCGCAGCCCCGCTTCCTGATGTTGGGCTGAATCATCAGAGGAAGTTCGGTCATCGCTCCCTTCCAGGCCACTCGCAGGGGGCGGGTTCCGCGCCAGAGTTCCAGGCCCCGGGCACCTCTGTCCCCCGCCGCCCCACATAAGGAGGGGCCAGGGCTCGGCCCGGGGATGGGGGAGGGTCCCCTCACATCACCTCTGCCTCCCCCAGGGGCCCCCGTGAGCTTGGGTTCCAGAAACACAAGTCCTGTCTGGGGTTTGGGAGAACGAGCATGGCCGAGCCGTAGCCTCACGCCGCCTCTGTTCCGCATGAACCGGAACGTTCTCGGCTCACATGCGCCCGGTACATGCACAGGACAGCGCGTCCCAAACACCGTGAGAGAACAACGCTGGACTTGGCTTTTATGCAGAGACGCGCACAGTACGAAGGTTTTCTCCATTACGTCCAAATCCTCTTGGACGAAAACCAAACTGGGCCACCTGTGCTTCACCCACAGGGCGCCCGCCACACGGCTCCAGTGACAACCAGAGGCCAGGCCAGTTCCTGTGTGACTCAGCAACAGCCTGGGAGGTGGGCTGTGATGTGCGTGCTGTGTGCTGCGTGTGCTGTGTGCTGTGTGTGCTATGTGTTCTGTGTGTGCCGCATGTGCTGTGTATGTTGTATGTGTGCTGTGTGTTGTGTGTGCTGTGTGTTGTGTGTGTTGTATGTGCTATGTGTTGTGTGTTGTATGTGCTATGTGTTGTGTGTGTGTGCTCTGTGTCCTATGTGTGCATGTGCTGTGTGTGTATATACACACACGTGCTGTGTGGGGTGGAGGCCGCTGTGCTGGGTGGTCTGTGCACCGTGTCCCTGGGTCCCCAACCCCCTGGGGGTGGGTCTGCACCTCGCTGTGCAGGTGAAGCTGCAGGAGCCAAAGCAGGTTCAGCCAGCGGCAGAGCCCAGGGCCTGGGCCTGGTGTGCTGCCACCCCCGCACCCCCCCCTCAGAACTGGGTGTCACTGGGTCAGAACCACAGTCCTGGACGTTTTATCACCACGTGTAAACGCTGGTGCACAGCTGAGCCCCGGGGCTCCCTGCGTGAGTGCCGCACGGTGTCCTCACACGTGTTTGTGGGTAGATGGGGTTGAGGCCACGGAGGACACAGCCCCAGCGCGTCCCCTGTGACCCTCCAGTCACCCCCACGCAGCCCCTGAGGCCCAGGAGCTGAGCCACAGACACCAGGAAGCCGTGGCCCAGCTCTGGTGCCGGAGCGTGGCTGCCATGTCCTCATGAGAAGCAGGCAGCAAACAGAGCAGCCGGGAACCCGGACCGTGGACTTGGAACCAAGCTCAGCCCCAGTCGTCAGGAATGACCCCATGTGGAAAAGGTCACCGTGAGTCTCGCATCAGACCCCGTGCTCTCCCCCCACGCACGCAGCGCGACATCGCTCCACCGAGCACGGCCGGCCGCCATCCAGAGAGGCCCACCCCCTGCTCCTGCTCCTTGCTGTGGACACAAGTCCCGGGTCTGGGTGAGACACACCGAGGCGCAGGGAGGCCGCCCGGCTCCCTGAGGAGCCCCGGCCCTGGGGTTCCGGGGGGATCTGCCCCCGCCAGCTCCCTGCCACTTCCGTCACCCAGCTACGGCCCTTAGCTGATGGGCATTGCTAAAAACGTACAATAAAAAAGGAAGTGGTGGACTTCCGCTTCACACACAGGCAGCAGATGCACACGCAAAGAAGGCAACGGCCTGCGTTGCGATCGGGAGCACAGAGTGCACCCCCGTGACCCCCCGGAAGCAAAGGCAGCTTGTCACGGGCACCTTGGAAACGGCCATGACCCCTAAAAGGCGGGAAGCAACCGGGGGTCAGGTGGAAGAAGGGAAGCCCCGCTCGAGTGCAGGGAGGGCAAGGCCGGAGCCCTGGGGCGCGGGGGGCAGGGCGGGTGCAGCCCCACTCCATCCACCCCCTCAGCGGTGGGCACCCCAAAATGCTACGCAAGTCCCTCCACAGGGAGGATACCCATGTGGAAGCGCCAGCCGCGGCTGGCTCCGTGGGGAGCAGGAGCCCCCGCGCCCACACTCCACGTACTGGCCCGTCCTGCCCGGTGTGCATCTCCCAGGGGAAAGGCTACAGGAGGGCCACCCGGCACGTGCAGCCTTAGGAAACGGACTCCCAGGGCACCTCAAAAAAAAGAAAAGACCCATGCTGGGTGGGTGGCATCACCTAGAAATACCAAGCGCACAACGAAAGCGAGACACCAGACGAGCGATGCCCATGGAGACCCCTCAGGGAGCAGGAAGACAGTGCGACAAAGAGGAGAAGCCAGTACCAGAGGCCCAGAGCCCAACACCCGACTCCAGAAACGAGGGAGGAACTCTGCTCCTGGAAAAGGATCCACCTGCTGGCGGACGTGTCAAAGGCGGCAGACGGGGGCTGGACAGCGAGAGACCCCCGGAGAGCCTTCTGGGTGGAGACCAAGCCGATGCTCAAGGGCAAGGGCAAGGGCAAGGGCAAGGGCAAAGCCAAGGGCAAGGGCAAGGCCAAGGGCAAGGGCAAGGCCAAGGCCAAGGCCAAGGGCAAGGCCAAGGGCAAAACCAAGGGCAAGGGCAAGGGCAAGGCCAAGGCCAAAGAGAGGGAATGAACGAGAGAAGTGGGCTCGCTGCAGCTCTGTTCATAATATAAAAATGCGTGGGGGAAACTCCTAAAGGTCTAGCGATAATCATTTTCCACCCCGTGGAATAAAACACAAGGATCACTCACAGGAAGGGGCTCCTCCAAGCCCTGGAACATTGTTGCTGTTATTGATTAAAAAGACAGCGTTGCAGAATGATGGTATTAAGGAGACACACGGGGCGCGACTGTATCTTCTGTGGATACACGCGTCTGCGCACGCGCGCGCGGACCCATGGGAGCAGAGCCCCGCAGCAGGGGCGGGCCGAGGGCGTGGCCGAGGGCGTGGCCTGCGCCACCAAGGGGCGTGGCCCATTGAATCCCTTCCGGCTGATGGGTCTGTACTTGTGCATCCGTTGTGCAGTTCAACGCTTTCCGAAACAGACGGGTTCTCTCACCTGGGTGCTTTAGCAGCGTCCTCCCTCAGCCGCGACCCCGCGGGGAGTTATTATCATTGGCCCCCCACCCCCACTCGCCTCCCGAGGCTCTGACCTTATGTGCGTTGTGAGTGCAGGCCCAACACCAGCATTTACCGACCTGAGCAGAAAGGTCCCCCCTGTCCCCCCACGCCGGGAACACCACGTGAAGTCACCCAGCATCTGGAGTCAAGGGCAGCCAGGCCGGCCCCCTGCCCAGACCCTCAGACCCTCCATTCGGGGGACGGTACGCAGCCCCAATGGAGGGAACGAGACGGGTAAATAATCACCCTGGAAACAGCACGTCGGGGGAGAGGGTTTTGAGCCCCGGCGGCGAGGGAGCTACAAGAGCTGAGCCGTGTGTGCGCGTTAGCGACAGGCACGTGAAGACCCCTGAGGGCCAGGCCAAGGGCCCGACAAGCAACCTGCAGAGAGTGTATTTAGCCAGACAGTCCTCCGAAGTCGGCCTCAGTGCATGTGCGGGGAGACTGCGGGGAAACTGCCAAACGAGGCAGGAAGACAGAAGGTTCCAGAAGGAAGGACAGTGGATGTGAAAGATCGCCTGCATATTTGCCATCGGCGGGAAATCGGGCCCGTACGGATCTTAGCGTTGCATCACAGAGCCGGGGAGAACATTGGAACCGGCCCACAGCCCCCTGAGAAAACACAGACTCGGAACCGGGGTTCAGCCCAGGGAGAGGCCGCACCGGCCTGAGAGAGAAAGTGAAACCACAGCGCGCAGCTGGCTTTAGCAGTAAACACGGTCAGGGTGAAAACACCGAGCAGCCCCTTCCGCCCAACGCTGGCAGGGTCGCCCCTCAGCGAGAAGTCAGCAGGCACCGTGTACAGCCCCTTCCCGCCGCCGAGAGCAGACGCGCACGTGGGTAAATCCAGGGGCAGCGGCCCACAACGGCCGTGACCAGGCAGCGGCCCCCAGCAGGGAAGCGGGCTGCCAATTAAAATTCAACAAGAAGGAAAAACGGACTCGGGCCCCCCGGGAAAACACTTCCGTGACAGCTCAACAGAAACGGGCGGGTTTCACGACTCAGCAGGCCGGGCGGGCGTGGGACTCATCCCATGAGGTGACCACGTGGGTGAGACAGAAGGTGGCCCGTCTGGTACCCGAGGAACGGACCCCCCCCCCCGTGCCGACCTCGTGCCCTTTCATGAAACGCGGCCGCCCTGAGGCTCACCGCGGTGGCCACATCCAGGCCTGGGCCCCACGTACCGGGACCCCAGCCCCCCGGGACCCCTGCAGCTCCTGCCATCTGCCCAACTTCTGCTCCCACCCCTGTGTCCCACCCCACCCACCACAGCGAGGGGCACGGCCGCCTGAGTCGGGGGCAGGACCCGTGTCCACACTAGCCAGCTGCCCGCAGGACACAGGACAGCGCCCACCAGACACGGCCCACCGCCAAAGCCCTCAGTCATCACCAACGTTCTAGCACCTTCCTCTCACCACCGCCTGTCGGCCTCCAGAAGTAAGGGCGTAAGAGGCGTTTCCCAGAAACAGAGGCATCGGGAGGGAGTCGCTTTTGGTTGATGACACCGGCTGTAAGAATCACCCAAACGCACTTCCTTCTGCTGGTATCCACGGCCCCCACGAAAGCACATTGTACCCAAGGTTCCTGTTCAACCACCTACCACGATTCCGGGAGCAAAACTCACACAGTTAGCTCTTCAGGGCAAAAAAGGGATTCAAACGGACACAAAATAGCTTTGTCAGAAAAAGTTACAAGCTGATAGAGTCTCCTGGCCACACAGTATCAACATGACGGAACTTTTCCTTCAGAATTTAGTCAGCCTATTTCTTTTTAATCCTCCCACAATTCCTCAATTTAAAACATAATAAAAAAAACTTTTCCAAGTGAAAAGGAACCAGCCTGTTCAAATCAAAATAGAAGGGAAAGCCGGTAAGACACACTTAAGTCACTTCATTCTGATCTCTTTACGATTCTGCCTATTGATTTTCATTCCTTTAAAGAACAAAGGTTGAATGACGGTCACAAATGAGCCGTGTGGGGAGCGAGCGACGACGTCCTTCCTCCTAAGAAGTCGGGCTTAAAACAGAGAAATCAGACCTGCACCTAGATATTGAATACGAGCAGAGGGAAGGCTAAGGCGAGCTGCTTCTGAAAGGCAAACCTGGCAAATACATAATAATCTCCCTGCCAATTACATCCCCCAGGAAAAGCAAAGACCAAACGTGTGCACCTCGTGTTCACGTAAAACCCGAAAAACCTCCTGGTTAAGACGATCGATGGGAAGCCGGGACGGCTCAGCTAAGTCCTTGCTTTGCAGCCCCGGGGACGGAGGATCAAGTCCCGGCTCCGGCCTGTGGGGACCCATGTGCTGAACTGGGGTGAGCTTCCCATGTGGGAGCCCCCAGTTCTGTTCCCGCCCTGCACGGCCCCCGCCCACCTGTGTGAGACGAAACCATGTCGAAAACGGATGATGTGCAACTATGGAGACGGCTCTGGGCCCTCACCCTTCTGTCTCTCTCTGTCAAAAATAATAATAAAAATAAACAAACCTTTAAAAAAGACTACGGTATTTATAAAACCGCATGTATCTAAGCACGGCAAACATAGAGAAACGCAAACCCATTTCTATTTTTGCTGCGAGATCTCTCCAGACACCTGGAGCGTCTGCTGCCGCTGGAACCAAAGGGTCCGAAAACCTTAACTCACAGACACGGTCCCGCGTGCAAAGCCCCAACCGTCGCACACGCGCCTTTCAGCTCAGATACAAACGTGTCCGCGCTGCGCAGGCCTGGGCGGGGGAGGGGCGCGCGTGGCGCTCGTGTCCCTGAAGTCCTGCCCGGGTGACAGCAATGCCCCCGGCGTCACAGTATTTATATGTATTTATATATATATTTTAAGGACTTCTGTCGCGCTTTACGCACAGGCTGGAAAGGTTTAAGGAGCAGCACTGCAGCCAGGCACGTTCGCGTGGCGACAAGAACCTGCAACACTGTCTCCAGCGCAGGAAGCCTGACGCTGCAGCGTCTCCAACAGCCGCTCCGTCTGGTTCTGGAACCTTCGAGCCCCCCCCCCCCCCACACACACACACGGTGACTCGCCTGCTCGTGCGTCCAGTTCCCTGGAGCCCAAGTTGCAGGAAGACGGGGCTTCCCTGCACCCCGGCTGCGCCAAGTGCCTCCCGGGCCCCGTCGCTCCCCCGCAGGGCATGTGGGGCGCGGAGCGGACTTCCCGCCGCGGCCACATTGTAGCGAAGGGCGCGCGGGACGCAGTGGAACTTTCCAGCGCGGCCACGGCCGCGGCCCAACGACGGTGTCCCCGGGGGGCCGCGGATCCCGGCTCTTGCGCCCCCCGCCCGGCGCCTCCGCGCTGTCCGGGCACCAGGGGGCCCCTGTCCCCGCGCGCGCTCCCCGGGGCCCGGGCCTCGCTCCCCCGCAGGTCCCGGGGCGGCTGTGGGTCCCGGGGCCTCACAGCTCCCGCTCCTTTCCTCCGAGGCGTCCCTGCGCCGCTGAGCCGGGACCTGCCCACGGAGGCCGCGTCCCCGCTTCCGAGCGCCCGGGGCCCCGGGGCGCCGCGCTCGCTTACCTGCGCAGGGGAGGCGCGGGGTCCACGGGGAGGCGCGGGGTCCACGGGGAGGCGCGGGGTCCCGGGGAGGCGCGGGGTCCACAGGGGTCAGTCAGGGCGCAGCGCCGCCTCCTCCTCCTCGCTCCTCCCGCCGCCCAGCGCGCGGTGCTTCCTCATTTTGGGCAACTTCCCTTAACGCGCCCGGGCAGGCCCCGCGCTTCCTCCCGGCCGCTGCCCCGGCGCCCCGTGCGCCCCCAGCGCCCCGGGGCCCCAGGGCCTGGCAGGGGCGCGCGAGGACCCGCCTCGGGGCGCCGGAGAGGGGCCGGCTGAGCGCGCAGCCCCTGGACCCGGGCCTCGGCGCGGAGAGCGAGCAGTGCCCACCCTCGGAGGCCTGTCCCCCTGTCGCCTGCAGCCCGAGCCTCCCAGGGACGCCGGGCACGCAGGGGCCCCTGCTCCCAGGCACCGCCCGGGATGCCCCTGCCGGCGGGAACCCCTCCCAGCAGTCCCCGCACAGCCCGTGTTTGGCCGGGTCGGGTTCGTACAAAGTCCCGGAGGCGAGTTCCACGCGCTCCCGTCTGCCCACCGCGCGCGCGCGCGCGCGCTGCCTGGGGTCGCACGAGGGCGAGGCCGCCGCTGCTGCCCGTCTGTCCCGGGGGCCCGGCCTCGCCCAGCGTCCCGGTCCCGCGTCCCCGTCCCGGCAACACTGTTTCCAGAAGCGGAGCCTGAGCCACGTCCAGGCACCCTAGGGGCCGCCGTGCACTCGTTACACTGTAACTGTCACCGGGAGCGCGGAGGGCGCGGGGCGACTCCCCCACGCTTTTCACCACGACACGCTCAGCCCCCCGGGGGTGTGGGCCCCGGTTATATTTCTTTCTTTCTTTCTTTTTTAAAGATTTTGCTTTATTGTTTTTGACAGACAGACAGACAGGCTCCTGCCCTGCGTTGCCCCCGCCCACCTGTGTGGAACGAAAACGCGTGGAAAACGGATGACGCACAACTATGGAGACGGCTCTGGGCCCTTCCCCTTCTCCCTGTCTCTCAGCTTCTCTCAAACAATAAAAATAAATCTTAATTAAAAAAAGAAACAAGCAAACAAAAGTGTTTAACTCCAGCTCTTGAAAGGGTGAACCCGGATTGGCACCGAAAGGGGAGCTCTCCAGAGCTGGGGTGGTGTCACTAATGCCCCCGAGCTGCGCACACGTGTGTCCCTGTGAAAACTCCACGGGATGTGACACCCATCACGGGGCTCCCCTCACCCCTTCACCCCTGATCTGAAGGTGGCCTTTCGCCCACCCCCGGTGGGTTTCCATCTTTGTCTGTTGTCACTGAGGTTTTGAGTTATGGGGGGACCCAGGAGGGCACGTGCGGTGCTGGACCCGCTGGGCCGGAGCCCGCGCAGTCGTGGGTTGTTCGGGCCCAGTTGTGCAGAGAAGCAGGGACCGGGTGGGGGCTTGGTGGCCGTGGGTGACGAGGGGACAGAGGCTCACAGGCCTGGGCGGTGGCGGGAACAGCAGAGGCCACCTGGGGCGGCCGGCTCGCCGAGCCCAAGGCTGGCACTGGGGGCTGGTCAGCCGCTGGCGCCTGGGAATTGACTCAGGAGCCAAAACCCTCTAAACGAAACCAAACAAAACCTCTCAGAATCAGCGGCAGTTACACCACCGGGGACTCGCCGGCTTCCTCCCGCCTGCCGTGCCTGCACGTTGGCCACACGCTTTTGTGTTTAAAGTGTTTCCCTTTTCTTTAAAGATTTATTTTGGGGGGAAGCCGGGATGGCTCAGTGGGTTAGGTGCTCGCTTTGCAGCCCTGGGGACCGAGGATCGAATCCCAGCCCTGGCCCATGTGGACTCAGATGCTGAACTGGGGAGTGCCCCAGTTCAGTTCTCACCGGGTTGAGGCCCCGGCCCAGTTCCTGCCCTGTGCAGCCCCACACCCACCTGTGGAATGAAACTATGTGGAAAAACCAATGATGTGCAACTGTGGAGACTGCTCTGGGCCCTTCCCCTTCTCTCTGTCTCTGTCAAAAACAATAAAAATATATATTTTAAAAAAAAAGAAAGAAAAAACGCCATGTTAAGACCGTCACGAGGGAAAGCCGGGACGGCTCAGCGGGTTGAGCGCTCGCTTTGAGGCCATGAGGACCGAGGATCGAATCCCGGCTCCGGCCCAGGCAGGACCCACGTGCTGAACTGGGGAGTTCCCACAGTTTGGTTCTCTAACTGTCTCTGTCTCTGTCTCTCTCTCTATCTGTCAAAAAGTAAAATAGAAATAACTATGCACTGAA